>QEPC01006548.1:4067618-4101019 GCA_003113815.1 Sphenodon punctatus | reverse complement strand
CTATTAAGGATTGATATCCATGAAGGAGATTTTCCTTTGTGGCTCAATAGATTAGGTTCAGCTGTTTCTGCAGCTTGGCCTTCTCTAGCAAACATGGCTACCTCTGCTGTACATGCGATAACTGCTATTGGTTCTTCAATTTTAGGTTCGGGTATTCAACTACTCAAATACCTCAAACCAATTTTACTTGTGATTGTGTTGTTTTATTAATAATAATTATTAAGATGTTTAGATTCCTCCATGGGATGCGACAACATAAAGCTTCAGCCCTCAAGGAAGACTGATGTCCCTTCCAAGATCACTTGTGAAGAGAATCCAGTGCCTGTCGAGCCTGAGAGATGTTTTCCTGATAATTTGGAGGACTTTGATTTTATTCTTAATCTTCTTTATTATTGTTTGCATACATTTTTAAACACATTCTCGCCAAAGAGATGGTGTCATGTATTTCCTATTAAAAGCAAATATTTTTGGCCATCTGTGTTCCTAATGTATTAATTTTGAGTTTTTATATGTTAACTTTCTGTTTTAAAGTATTGGATTTGTGTTTTGATGTATTGATTCCTAAAATCAACTTCTGTGATTAGCACGGATTCAGGTTGAAGCTTTTTCAGCTACATTCCAATGATCTTTTTTCTAAACTTCCCAAATGAACTTTCACCGTATCCAAGGAAACAGTCAAATGGCTAGGAGTTAGAAGGCAATAAGGAGGCCCCTCTGGCCAGCCTAGGTGTCTGGAATCTTATCTGTTATGTGTCTAAGATGACGAATTATCAGGCCATAAAATATCTCCAGACTGAGAAGGAGTCTTTGAGTTAGTTTTTTCTAGCTAACATATCTATTTAATTAATGGATGAAATAACCTCTAAGTTCTGGTTATTCTCTCTGTAATCTGACAATTATTTTTGATAAAAATATAAGGTTTCTATTTAAAAACTTTACTTGTTCAGAATTAAGAGAGCCAATTATAATCCAGTGTATTTCCTTACCGACTGACGTAAAGCAACATCAGCAATGACACTGCTCAGGAATGTGAGCCTCCTAGCAGGCAAACTGTTTAAGAAGAGAGACAGCCTAACTTTCTTCAGACTGAAATTCCACGTTTTGATTTCTTTTTCACCAACATCTTGGCAGACAAAGGGAAGATCTGGGGAGAATGTAACGTATGATTCTTGATATCTTTGAGCCAATGAATTGTGCATATGTTAAGCTTTTAGAAGCTTTTTCTTAAAATAGAAATGTTTTAAGATCATGTAACTTTGATTGGCTATCAATACCATTCTATGTAAGCTACTGCTATTCTCTATTTATATTTAAATAAACTATGCATATATTTTAATATATTCTAAAAGTCTCATGTTCCTTTATTTATAAATGTATTGTCATTTTACAATACTTGCTTTGCTAGTCGGATATCAAAGTAAAGTGTAAACTCATTTTATACAACTTTGAAAAAAGTGAAGCCCAATTTAGTTTAATTAGTCCAGCTAAGCCACAAAAGTTCACTTTCCATTTGTAATAAATGGGACCTCGCAAGACGTGGCAAGGGGTCAGATCCTGAAGTCTCTCTCCTCCCCCCAGCAACCTCCAGTGGGATCTTGTACCTTGTTTCCTTCCCTCCACTGAAGTGTGAAGAGTGAGTGTCCTGTGGTGGCTACAGCAGGGGAGAAACCATGAATAATACAGGTACTGTCTCCAGTTCCCTGTGAGCCGTGGGGGCTAGCGGTGGTGGCAATGGTTAGTTTTCAAGGTAGTAGGCAGGCTGCTGAGTGTTATGAGTGGGTGGGTGCAAGAGAGCAAGGTCGCCGGCTGCAGCCTCCCCTAAGACAGGTGGGCTTGATGGTCACTTCATTGGCTCCTGCCATCTTATTATACTGGATGAGTGGATCTCAGAGTGGAGGAGGCTAGGAACCGTCCACTGACTGGTACTGAGCAGGTCTATGCTATCATTCAATGTTTTTACCAGATTTAATTTAGCATCATGCTATGGGCCTGGCAGGCCAGCAGGTGGGTATTTGTGAGAGAGAATTCCTTCCTGTTGTGTAAGCAATCCTAGAACAGCAGGGGGGAAAAAGATTACTGCCAACTCCCAACATGTTCTACCACTGCTAATGAAACCACTTGCATTTCTTAAATAATGAAGGGTTTACTTCTGTGCATGCAGAATCCAGTCTGGTGAACAGTACAGCTACTTGACCAAACCAGTCATGTCTACAGCCAAGGTGACTTGGAGATGGTGACTTTTCACAGACGTGCATGCTGTAGCCTGAGGTGTTTCCAAATACATTCTCCATTCTCTCGGTTACGAAGGAGGCAGAAGTCTGCAGACAGAAGCAGTAAGCATGCAAAGGTCTCCCTGTCATAGTCTAGCAAAGCATGATGACCTCAGTAAAGTAAGAGGTACATGAGCAGAATGGCTATTTATTGGAATTGTATTGCTCTAGTATAACTCATTCACTAGACATCACAGCTGTTCACTTTTACATAGTACTTGCATTAGCAGGGCAGGCTTATATTATCCAAATACTTACTTTACGTACCAAAAATACAATACAAATGGAACAATCAGCTGCTTCTGCTTTGTAAATAAGTTTGCTCAGGAGGAAATAACTTTAAATGTTGATAATAACCCACTTAGCTTTAGCTAGTTGGACGCACTTGTGGCTCTGTCTGACTTACAAAAGTAGTCACAATTTACATGGCATCCAAGTCACCTTTAATTTTACAAAAGTTCTCCAGGTTGAATAGGTTCCATAAAATGAGTTTGGAACATTTATAGCACAGGAAGCCCAAAAAATTAGCAAGCTGTTTTTTAAAAAAAGGTTTCTTGGTCTCTTTCTATACAGTCTACCAGGACAGAGGTCATCACTGAAACATACAAAGCATTTTTAATCTATTGCGGAGTGTTCATAATTTGGTAGTTTTGAGTACCAGGTGATCAGGTTAATATGGATGAGTCTGGTATCTCAGACCCCATTTCAATGCAACCCTGGGTCAGTACTACTCAACAGGATACACAGTAAGACCCTGCCAAGGAAAAGCCACATCAGCAACATTATGCTAGCATGGCAATTAGGGCCCTGGCAGCTTCTATGATTTATCTAATTGCTGGACAAACAGCAGGGGCAGGATGCAGAAAACGACACCCTCCAAAGACCTGAGGAAGATACACAAAGTCTTTCAAACTCTACAGCTCTCTGCTAAAATTCCAGCAAGCTGTTTGTTCCCAACACTTAGTTGATTCCCCTTGGTATTCAAGGCTGACAGCCACCGATACATTTAAACCAACTCCACAACACAGCTAAATTAGTAGAGATGTTCTGGCCTCAAGCTGAGGTTACCATGATGATTATGGGCTTAGGTTTGCATGAAATGCCTTAACAAGTGCCATGTACAAGTCCTGGCAGTATGGCAAAACTCCTGCACAGGATTCTACATCAAATATCTAGGAAAAGCACCAAGTCCAGCCCCAAAGCTGTTGTTTGTAAAAAATAAATAAAATAGAATGCTGCCTTAAAGATTAACACAAATCTTACCTGTCCAACAATACAGTCATTGTATAAATTACAGCTTAGTCCATTAACAGACTATTTACATATTTACAATATAAATGAATAAGGAATATGTTAAGTGAAAGGCTGCACTGAATGGGAGGGACCTTTGTAGGTCTAGCTGCTAACAAATCCACCTGAAATAGATTGGAGAGGTTTACTAATGACAGCAGAAGCCTTTGTGTGGTAAGTAGCTAGGTGACAAACTGCCAACCCAGTTGCTATTTCAGATGAGAGATGCAGCGTGGGCCATCCTTTCCCCCAGCTCTTTCTGGGAGCACAGCTAGAGTCCATTGGCACTGGCCTTGCTGCTCTGAGATGCTGGTGTTTTCATCTTTGTCTAGACGAAAAAGAAATTGTAGACTATTAGAAACTAGAGCAATAGCTCTTCAAATGCAGAGGGAAGCCAGGGGAGTGTTGAATCCAATGGTCTAAGCCCTTAGTCGTGACCTTCAGCTGCATAGCAGAGTGTCCTGCTTGTGCCTCTCACTTGCTGTTCTTTCGCGCATGGTGCATACCACACCCTAGAGGAAGCAAACTGAGCCTGGAAGGGGGGGGGGGGAGGAAGGGGGGTACGACCAAGCAGGTAGTGTCAGGACGTGCCTTTCTCTACGATTAGCCTGGTTGTGCACCTAGGGTGTTTGTTTGTTTTAAACACAAACACAACAACATACTATTAGATTAGAGTTTATCTTCAAAGCACTTACTATACATCTTCCCCTAAAAATTTGCAAGCCTTGAGTCACTAAAGCTACTAATATGGGAAAGAGTGGTTTTGACAGATCTTTGTCTATTAAGGTTTTGTAAAAATAATAAAACCTGACAGGATTCTCCAGTTGAGATTGTGATCATTCTTCCTTCTGTACTTGAGCCTTGCATCAACATTTTCAAGCACAGGTGACTAAAGGCAGGTTTCTCAACCTCTAAAATGAAGATGCACTCTTAGGACACTTTCAGACCTCCCCCCCCAATGAGCATATTTTGGCTGTGGGAGGGAATGCACAAGCCAGAATGTGTGGGGTTCGGCCGGTCCCCCCCCCCCCCATTGCAGCTTTGCTGGCACAAACACGCTGACATACAGAGCAGGAAATCCGGCTCTGTATCTCTGTGTGTTTGCCAGCAAAGCAATGCGGGGGTGCTTTCAGACCGTCCGAACCCCACGCATATTCTGGCATGCGCATTCCCTCCCGCAGCCAAAATATGCGTGCAGAGGGGAAGGTCTTAAAGTGGCCTTACTTTCAACAGTGTAAATTTCTACTTGCTGCTCCCAGGGATTTTGCTTTGCAGAAAAAGAATGATGCAGCGTTTGTTCCAAAGATTAATAAAAGGCCGAGTTTATATGATACTAGCTTAACAACAACAAGAACAACAAAAAACCTGGCATGAAACCTATCTAGAGGCTCACCTGTCCTGGAGGAGGTTTAACTGATACCTCAGGGACTGGTAACTTCTCCAGTGGTCGGGTTATGAATTCTTCACTCTTCAAGAGAGAACAGATGGAATGTCACAGTAAAGCTCATAGAGCTGTATTGAGCATTAGAGAAGAAAAAGATCTATTCATGTACTGTCCAGGCTATTTCTCTGCCCCAGAATATTTATTTATTTTAAAACATTTAATATTCCCCTCTCCTGCCAAGGCAGCTCTGGTCAGTTTACAAATATACAAAACACATATAAAATCTATATAAAACAATATAAAAGGGGGGAAGAGGGGAAAGGCACCCCCCCCAAGGGAAGAGGGGAAAGCCAAAAACATAAAAATTCAGAAAAATAAATAAAGACCCACCCTGCAATACTGCAAATATCCCTGCAATACTGTCACAAGGTGGTCTCGTGGTGGGCTGTATGCCCTCTCCCAAGGAGGCTAGAATACACAGAGTTCAAGATTTGCTGGTAAATCAACTGTTTAATAGGATTTGATTAACTATGTACATAGAACGTAGTACAAGTTACAGTCTTTCAGATTTTCTTCCTCCTTCCCTCTGGGTAGCAACCTCCATTTAAGTTAAGTAGTAGGATTCACCACCTCAGGTTACAGAGCACACTTGCATGCAGTTCAGGTTCTCAACCACCCAGTTCTTGCTTCGTTTTCTTGGATCCGGTTTCAAAGTAGTTCTCACAACCTCTTGCTCCAGGTTTTCTCTTGGGACTGACCAGCCTCCAAACCGCTGTGTCCCAGACTCAGCCCTGAAGTCTCCCCACAGTCATAGCCCTCGATAACAGCACCCTTTAGTTACTCCCCTCCAAGCTGAGTAACCTCCCTCTTTCACCTTCCAGAGCTTGACTCCAACTCACTTCTATTCCTTCCCTTGGGAGACTCTTCCCCAGGTGATATCCATCAAGAAGACTCTCATTCCACTGTAGTTAGTTTTACCCCATGGACCATGCTAAGAGCTGAAACAATTTATTACAGCAAGCAGCAAACACCATTATTTTGCCACTTTTTTTCTGGTTTTGGATTTTTTGTGGTAAGTTGATGAAACCAAAAGCAGCAAAAGCAATAGAAATTTGCTGGGAGAAATATCAAAAGTGGTGAATAGTCAAAGCTTGTCCAAAGCACAAACTTTCTTACATAAATTCAGTAAGATTCCTGAAAAGATGAAAATTCCCATCAATTTGGGAACAGCGTATTCACTTCAGCACTAATGTTAAGGAGCTCATCCCTAACATATATTAAGGCCTTTCTTCTTTGACCAGCTACACACTAGTCACACTCAATGCCTTCCGTGTTCCTGAAATGCCCCCAACCAAGGAGGGCTCTATTATAGGGTCTGGATGTGCAATCAGCTAAATAGGCTGTGAAGCAGCAAATATCTTTCTAGTAAGGGAAAATAAGTTACATATTAAGATTCCCAAGTAGATGTTCTCCTTTTGGAAGTTACCCATGACACTTAATAGCATATTTCCAGACCTAGTTTCTAGCATGGTGCAAAAAATGTTAATACAGGTTCTTCTGCCCTTTCAGAATTGCCCTTTGCAGTATTGTGAACTTGAACATCTGATAGCCCATTCTGAGTGCATTCATTCCTTGCAGTGCACTATGGAGCAAGTGCGAACAGGTGCAGGTCATCCCCTTCTCATATCTTAGACAATGTCTATACGGTCATCATTCTCCAAAACTCATGTAGTTGTAAGTTTATTTAACACTTGGTACTTAGAAATCACTCCCTAACCTTTCTGTCCTGTAGAATAGGTGCATTATCCACTAGCGTAGCTTTAGTCTCAAGAACTGATGTCTCTGCAGCAGCCTGAGAAAAAAAAAAAGGCAGTTCAGTATTGTTGCATCTACAGTATGCACACAATGACGATAGACATCTGCCCAGTAAAAGTACCTCAGCAAAAAGTTTATGCTTTTCAGCAACACTCTCCTTGCATTCCTGTTTCTCAGTCTTAACTCTCGTTCCAGCTCTGCTCTTCTGAATTAGAAATATGCAAACTAAAGACAACCAACCACACCCCTCGCAGATCTTAATTTAGACACCCTGTTGCCCTAATGAATGTATGTCAGACGATGCAATAGGTACCTAGTATTGTGCAGAACTAGGAAGGCTAACTTCCTGGAATTAAATGCCAGGGACTAGATTTCTACATCACCGGATATCAGTTGGAGCCATGAGTGCTAAGACTCTTGGCAAGGTTATAACTCTGGTTGTTTTTAGATGAGATGCTACCATGCAGGTCTACCCAACCCACACGCATCCAAATGCCCATCTGAAGATGTGGGGGGNGGGGAGTGCATACTCCTGTAACCTACGCATCATCCACCCATGGCCACCCATGGAGCAGTGGAGAAAAAGCTGGGTTGCTCCATGTGGGGACAGGCAAATCTGTGTCGGGGAAGGGCTCCACACGCATCCCTGGCCCATGTGAACTGGGACACCCACCCACCCAGGGGACAGGTCCGCCGGCACCATGGAGAAATGGCATTGCAATGGCCAAAGCAGCACAGTGTCTGCTTGTGACGCAGTCACCCCATCCCTACATCCTGCTCACAGCCCGACCAGGAGACCATCCCCCTCGTGGGTCCCGGCCGCACAGACCACCACCCCCCCACAGGTTCTGCACCCAAGAGCATGCCTGGGGCACAGGAAGAGACCAGGGTCTATGAGGGAAGGTCAAAACGCAGGAGAAACATGTGAGATGCTACGGAAATGAATCAGCATAGCAAGACATCTCCAAGGGGATGGCGCAGCAGGGGTACAATAGGGACATGTCCCAGTGCTGGCAGGAGAGAAAGGACTAGAGGAGTGAATACAAGTTGGTCCACAATAGCAACCTCCTGTCTGGCTGTCAGCCACACAGAGCCATTTCATGAGGAGTTGGACAGGTTCATCCACTGCCCCATCTTCCTTTACAGCATGCGAGATCTGCCGGGAGCAGAGCCAGGACCGCAAGCTCCAGCTAGAGATCTGCCAGTGCCAGTGCCCATGACTACTGCAGTGCAGAATCCAATTCTCCCATTCTGTTGTTGTATGGTGAATAACAGTTGCATGTTATTGCCTAACGTGCTGTCCGTGCGTGTTTCCCCTGGGTTTGTTCTTCCCTCCTCAGCTGGGGATGGGGTTCCGATGCCTATCCCTGTGGCTGCAGCCCTCCCACCCCTCCTAACACAGCCAAGTGTCCCCATATCATTAAGGGCCCAAGCTTACTGTCTGTGATAAAGTCACTGGGGAGTGGCCTCCCAGAATTCCTATGTGGGGGTCTGGCCTTCAGTTACCTGGAGGCCTTGGGGCACAGCTGCATCTGGTTGCAGGAGACCTGTTCAGCTTATATTGGCCTCCCATGCCCACGGGGCAGTCAGTGCTTGCTGTGGCTGTTACATGTCAGACATGTCTTGGGTCCCAGCTCTCCATCATGTGGTGGGGCGAGTACAGTGGTTTGGGGTGTCTGTGCAATGGTGACCTTAGGTGAACCGTGGCTTAGAGATGATGTACAACTACTGTTGGATGACCCATTGTCCGCCCATGATGGTTATGACTTGCTGTCGTGGAGCCTGTTGCTCCTGGGACATTGTGTGTGCAGCCGCAATTGCCAGCAGAGGGTGAGTGAGTTGGGGTTCCACGTTCTGGGGCCCGCTGCGGAAATTCTGCTGCGCTGGAAAGTGAGTGAGAGCGTTGGTTTGCAGGAGATTTGTAGGCTCCCAGAGTTCCACCCATGCCTTTGGGGGGGGGGGNGGGGGGGGGGGGGGGGGGAGGAGGGGGACTGCCCTCCCTCCCCATCACCTCTGTGACCATCCTGATGTATGTTTTGGGATACCAGAGACAGCGGGACAAGTGCCAGGATCGCATGTGCAAGCTGGTTGCTTACAGCCCCAGCTGGAGGTCCCTACTTGACAGTGGAGCCTACTGCAGTGGAGATGGCCATCCTGTATGAGATCTGGACCCAGGTGGATGTTCAGCAAGCTCTAGGCAGCAAGGATCACAGATCTAAACTTCTTGGTGGATCGACATATGTGGGCATGAGGGTACCAGAGAGGGATGCTTGTATGTGCAGTGTATGAGGAGGGTGCAGGGTTCCCAAGTCTCGATTCACTGCTACTGTGATCCGGCTTTGGAACAATGTTCAGTGACTGTGTGGGGACTTTGCCTGCTTGACTTTGCCCTTGGACTGGTCCATCCTGGTCCCTCTCCTACAACTGCCCCACCCCCCAGACATTGTGCTGTGAGCCTCCTGTTTGAGTCTTTCATCAGACATGGGGTGGGAGTAGTCATACTAGAACGTTGTATAACCCTGAAGGGCCATGACTTGTTCAATGGATTGTTATGCTTCCCCCGCCTCTGGGAGGCATGGATTGTTATGTTCCCTGTATTTGAATAAGGCACGTGGCATTGTACACCTTCATAGGGGCGGAGGGCACAATTAAGTGAAGGAAACCCACCTGTGGGCTTGGGGAACCCTGACCTTGAGGGGCAGAGCAGGGTAGGACAATGGGTACTAATCACGCCCAAAGTCTTCTCAATGGGGTTGTAAAGGTACCTAGCCAGCCCAGTTTTGCCAAAAGGGGGCTGGGGGCAGGGAAGCACCCGCCCACACCCTGACAATTCTAGAAGGGGAAATTTCAAGCAGATTCCAGCCCCAGGCTAGGGCTGCCGCCATGTTCTCCATGTGGCATGCTGGGACTACACTTCCCAGCATGCCACAGTAGAGAACATGTCTGTGGCCCCAGCATACCAACATACACATGCCAGCCGCCCGGGGACTTGGAAAGTTGTAATGGGAGGCAGGCAAGTGACCCAGTGGCTTTCAAACTGGCAGCAGCAATACCGGCAGCTGAGCAAGCAGACAGGCAGAGGCTTGGATCTGGCACAGCATGGCACCAAACGGAGACAACAGGTAGAGGGGTGGATGGGCACACAGGCGGGCAGTGGGATGGCCTGACTTCCTCCCACTCCCCCCACCCTGCTGCTGCCAAGGGAAGTGGGTGACCCAGAGGTGCGGGAAGCAGGCAGGAGCATGGAGTGGTGGCAAGGGGGAGGCCAGGGGCAGAAGGGTGGTTGTCCTCCCCAACACCCTAAAACCCCTAGGCACAATTGCCCCAAGCCCCATTCAGGGGAGCAAAACACAGGAGAAAAGCAGGCAAGCAGCACTGCTAAGCAGCCCCTCCCCTCTCCATAGGCTAACATGGAGTTTTTCACAATGTCGTAACTTTAAAACTACTCATCAGATCTAAAAAAAAAAGAAAAAAAAAAAGAAAAGAAAAACCCAGCCCCAAAGGCACTCCCTGGCAGTTTCCTTGAATTATCTAAAAGGCTTATACCTCTGTCCCACCAACACTAAACCCCTCTACCCTGCCCAGATTGAGACGGTTGGACTGGGCGAAAAAACAGAGTTCAAAGAGTAGTTTTCAGACTGCGATATCTCAGCTGTTAACCGATTCGGCTGAAATATGCACAGCATCTACTGCATACCCCAGTGATCCTCCACTACAGATTTCACTATCCTAACTTAAATCAGGTCAATTTTAGAACAAATAGAATATTGGGGCTTTATAATGTAGCATGCAACAGGCCTTAACTATAGAGAGGATCGTGCCACTCTCAACATGCCACTTGCGAATTCCTGCATTTCACAAGAGACACTTTGCAATTATTGGTCTAATAGTTTAATATATTTTGACAGCTCTTCCAATACTTTTATTGGGACTGGGAATCATAAAAGATCAGATGCTTTACCAAGAGCAGAGAGTTTGGTCACCTACTAAATTTCCAGCATGGTAGCCAAAACAGAAATAAAGTCCAGATAACTGTACATGAAGACGTCTACACTGATCTCTACATGAATCAGCTGGGCAGTGTCTCAATGTCAGTTAACTAAACTTGTATGGACAAAGTTAGATCAGGTCCCTGAAGACTTATTAAATAGAGCACCAATTAATAAATAAATAATAATAATTTATATAGCACCAGCAATGTACCTGGTGCTTTACAATCAACAATTAGAAATGACAGACATGAAGTATTAGAATGCCTATCTGAAATAGGTGGGAACGGCGAGGGAGGTGGTGGCCCCTCTGATAGTTCACCTGCTTATTGCTTTTCAGGTTCGGAGTCTGGGGGTGGTTTTGGATTTGGGCCTCCGTCTGGATTGGCAGGTGGAGGCGGTAGGTAAAGCCACCTTTCACCAGCTGTATGTGATACGGAGGCTTGGCCATACATCTTCGGGCCCGACCTGGCCACTCTCATCCATGCCTTCATCATCTCGAGGCTAGACTACTGTAACGTGTTCTACGTGGGGCTTCCCTGGTTTCTGGCTCGGAGGCTGTAGCTAGTGCAGAATGCGGTGGCCCGTCTCCTTACGGCAACGGGTCGACGTGAGCACATAACACCAGTGCTCCGCGCTCTGCACTGGCTGCCTATAGCATACTGAGCCAGATTCAAGGTGTTAGTATTGATCTATAAAGTCCTGCATGGTCTGGGCCCCTCATATCTCGGGGACCGCCTCGCCCTCTGCACCTCAGAGCGATCCCTTCAGTCCACCAGGGGCGCCTTTCTGGAGGTGCCCATGTAAAACGGGGGGCCACAATGGAGAGGGCGTTCTCGGTGGCTGGGCCGCGTTTATGGAACTCCCTCCCGGAGGAGGCTTGCCTGGCCTCAGGTCTGTTGGCCTTTTGACGAGTTTGCAAGACTTGGTTGTTCACCCAGGCCTTCAGAGGGGAGGGTGGCGGGTTATGGGTTTTAGTAGGTTTTATAAATTGTTGTGGGTTTGGTGTTTTTTATTGTTGCTGATTTTATTATTATTGTGTTTTTATGATATTGTAAGCCACCCGAGATGCCATAGGCATGAGGGGGCGGCCAATAAATTTAACGATATAAATAAAAATAAATAAAATAAACTATACAGGAGGAAATTTCCCAGTTTTCTTTTTTTTTTTTAACTGGATGGTTTGTGGCCAACATCTTCACAAAATAAGTTCATCTTCAGGTCAACCTCATACCACTCACCTCACTTAGTGGAACTTGAATAGATTTTGGCTTCACATCTGTCAAGTACAAGGCACGAGAGAGCAGCAGTAAAGAAGGAGGAACATTCTCCTTTAGATGCAGATCTAGCCACTGAACCACATGAAAAGGAAAGGGAGAAATTACTTAGAATTCGTTCAGAAAGTCAGCTGTGTGAACACCATGATTTAAAGAAGAAAATACAACTCTTAACATTTTAACATAGCACCTCCTACCCCACAAGATGCTAAAACAGGTTACAATCTTAAACTGGAATACATAGAGGATAAATCCTTCTCCCTCTACAGCTGGGAGGCAGCAGGAGGTGATAAACTTGCAGTAACACTACAGAGGCATGAATACTGTATCCAGTTGAAAGCAGAGGGAAGATTAATACATAGAATAAAGTCATTCAAGCTGAAATTTGACTCCAAAATGGGCGAGAATATTCTTGCTCTTTGAGAACATCAAGCAGTCTGTATCTGTTTTACAGTTTAACTAAAAAAAAAAGAAAAAAAGAACCATCTCCAGATGCAGCATCCTTGAACTCATGTGGGATTAAAGGCTTATTAAAGTCAAGAAGTTTGTTCCAGGTAGAATCTGTCACATTCCATCAGTGACCTTAAAAAAATAAATATACACAAAGCTTTTGCTGCTCTAGCAAGCTAAGAAATAACTATATAAAATGCATGCCCTACTTCTGACAGGTAGGAGTGTGCACTCCTCATTCACTGAAACACAGAATAGGTAAGAGCCATTTTACTTTTAAGTTTAGCTAGAAGGATGAGGCTTGGTTTAGAAAAGGAAGGCACGTGGATTCTTAAGTGGAGACCTAAGAAACCTGTCAAGGCCAGTTTGCTGGAAGGCCTTGATTAAGTAAAGCACTAGCTATTAGTAGAAGGTAACTATTAGTAGCCCATACTACCGCCGCGCATACCTGGTCCGAAGGGGCATCAGGTCCATGTCCCCCCACTTCCGGTGGCAGAGGGAGAGGGGATCAGGGCCAAGGACCCAGCCTGCGGCTTCTGGCGGGGGTTGCGCTGGCCCCACAGGGACTTTAAGGTGGTGTGCGCCTAAGGGCTCTTGGGTGTGGCTGTTAGGTGGGGCCTTGGGGGGCTGAGGTGGGGGTTTTGCTGTGTGGAATTTTAGTGCTTCCCATGTACTAGTGGGTGTTTTGGGGAGGTTTGTTGAGGGTTATTATGGTTGGGGGAGAAATGCAAGACATGGGAGGGGAATGGGTTAGGGACTGGGGTGGGGTGAGAGGTGGGAATGAGGGGTGGGTGGGAATCCTCCCCTAGGATGGGGTGGGGCAGCCGGAGGGGATCTGGGGCCAGTTGGGGGTGGTGACACAGCCATTGGAGTTGTGATGGGGCGGGGGAGGTATGGTCCCTATTGGGGGAATGTTCGGACAGATGTTTGTTGTCTGGCCGTCTCACTTCCCCTGTAGCAGTTGGGCAGGTGGTTCAGGATCAGACGGTCCCTGACCGTGTTCTGATGCTGGTAAATGCGAGGTCGGTAGTCAATAAAGCAACAACGGTCCAGGAATTGATCCTGGACCATCCTGCCGACCTCATATATATCACAGAAATCTGGCTGGACACCAAGTTGGGGCCTATTCTGGCTGACCTTGTTCTGTCCGGGTATTCCGTGCAGCATCAGCCACAGTTAGAGGGACCAAGGAGGGGTGTGTGTGTGTAGTCATGATCTTTAGGGAGTCTTGGGTTGCTCAGAGGTATCAGGTGCAATCTATATTGGGTACTGAGGGTCTCCACCTGGTGTTGGAGTTGGCTGGGGATAATTTGGGGGTGCTGCTTGTGTACCTTGAGCCTCCCTGCATGGCAACCTCCCTGCATGCTCTAGTGGAGTTGGTGTCGGAGGTGGTGTTGTGGTCCCCGAAGACAGTAATCTTGGGGGATCTCAACATCCATGCCCATGCCGACCTTAGAGGTGAGGCGCATGAGTTCATCCATACACCTGGATTCTATCCCAGGTTGTTAGTGGCCCAACACACCAGGGGGGACATACCTTGGACTGTATATTTTGCTCCGACCTTGAGGTAGGGGTCTGTTGGTGGGGGACGTTTTTGTGGTCCCCTTGTCATGGATGGATCATTACCTCCTGCAGGCCTTTCTCCCAGCACGTCTGCCCTCGGAAGGCTGTGAAGCCCGTTCAAATGGTTCAACCCCGGAGACTGATGGAACCAGATCGGTTCTGGGACTCCCTGAGGGTAATACCCTCTGATCTTGATGGCCGTCCCATCGATGACCTTGTTGAGTTGTGGAACACCTTGCTGACTGAGGCCACTGATCAGATGGCTCTGAGGCATCCACTTCCCAGGCGGCAGCACTGTAGGCCCCCGTGGTTTTCGGAGGGGCTGCAGGTGCTGAAGTGGAGGGGCGGCGGTTGGAGCGACGGTGGCATCATTTGCGTGCTGAAACTGACAGATTGTGGCATAGAGCTAGTTTACGAGCCTATGCCATGGCTGTGTGGGCAGCAAAGGAGGAGTTTTTTGCTGCCCTCATAGCATCCACAAAATCCCGTCCGGTGGAGCTATTCCGAGTGGTGCGGGGGCTGGTCAGTCCGGCCTCCCTCCACTTGGAAGTGAAGTCATTTCGGGCCCACTGTGACATGTTTGTGGATTATTTTGTGGATAAAATAGCTTGGATTCACCTCGGTTTTGATGCCGCACTTTTGACAGCGGGGATATCAGAGTTTATGGAAGCCCTGTCCTGTTCGATGTTGTGGGATCAGTTTCAGTCGGTGACCCCTGCTGATGCAGAGGATGTTCCTGGGGCTGTTAGGGTTCCCATTGTGAATTAGATCCATGCCCGTCCTGGCTAGTCAAGGCCTGTCGGGAGACTGTGGGCCTGCTGCTGGCTGGGGTGGTCAACACCTCACTTCAGGAGGGCAGGGTGCCGGGTTGCCTCAAAGAGGTGGTGGTGCGGTCCCTGCTCAAGAAACCATCACCTGATGTTGACTCCCTTGCCAGCTATCGGCCAGTCTCTAACCTTCTCTTTTTAGGGAAGGTTATTGAATGGGTGGTGGCCCAGCAGTTACAGGAGCATCTGGATTGTGTAGGTTTTTTTGATCCCTCGCAGTCTGGATTTTGCCTGGGTTATGGCACCAAGACTGCGCTTGTGGCACTGGTCGACGACCTGCGCCGGGAATTAGATCAGGGCCATTCTATTAGATCGGTCGGTTGCTTTTGGTACCGTTGACCATGAGATGTTGGTGACATGCCTGTGGGACCGGGCTGGGTGGAACCAGAAAGAACTCAGTGAATGGTGCTTGGTGACTATTTTTGATCATACCAAGACCTCTCGTGTGGAATTCCGCAGGGCTCTGTTCTGTCCCCTCTCCTGTTCAATGTGTATATGCAGCCGCTTGGTGAGGTGGTCAGGAAGTTTGGTGTGCGGTGTCATCAATATGCTGATGATACACCTCTCATTTTCATCAGACCCGGGCCTGGCAGTTTCGATGCTTACCAGGTGTCTTGTGGCTGTGGGCGACTGGATGAGGGCAAATCGACTGAAGCTGAATCCTGACAAGATGGAGGTGATGCTGGTGGGTAAGGCGGCGGGGTGACAGCCCCCATCATTGATGGGGTCTGCCCCCCGCTGGTTCCCTAGGTGTGGAGTCTGGGGGTGCTCCTTGAGTCACAGCTCCGCTTGGATGTCCAGGTGGATGCTGTGGCGAGGAGTGCCTTTTGCCAACTATATCTGGTGTGTCAGCTTCGGACGTATGTTTTGGACTCCGACCTGGCCACTAATATCCACACCTTCATCACCTCTCAGCTAGACTACCGTAATGCGCTCTACGTGGGGCTATCCATGGTGACGGTTCGGAGACTGCTGCTGGTGCAGAACGTGGTGACCCATCTCCTGGTGGGATTGGGCCACTGGGAACATATTACACCGGTTCTACGTTCATAGCACTGGCTGCCTATAGTCTTCTGGGACTGATTCAAGGTGTTGGTGCTTGCCTGTAAAGCCCTATATGGCCTTTGCCCGTCCTGTCTGCGGGATCACCTCACCCCTCGGGTCCTGGATCGGCCCCTGCAGTCATCGGGGGGTGCTCTCCTCGAGGTCCCTCAGGGGACACATTGAAGAGGGCCTTCTCAGTGGCTGCTCCTCGACTGTGGAACTCCCTGCCACTGGAGGCGCGTTTGGCCCCAGATCTACCCTCTTTTCGACATAGATTTAATACTTGGCTGTTCTGTCTGGCCTTTTGGGGGGGGCGGTGATGTGGGACATTTTTATCCTCCTTTTATGTATGGTTTCAAATGATGATATTGTTTTATGTTTTTATTGCAATCTGTCCAGAGCTGCCTGTGTCGGATATTAAGTTTTTTAAATAAATAAATAAATAAATAAAAATAAATAAATAAATAAGGTAAGCCTCTTGCCTGTGTGAGTTGTTCTTTCAGCTGTTCTTCAGTGAGACCTAGTGATCTCATCCCTCTGACCCTGCAGGCACTCTGCAGTTCAGACACACTTAGACCGTTAACACCTTCTGTGGCAATCATCTGAAAGGAGAGAAATTCAGATGCAGTCCTTCAGGAAGCCAACTCAGCTACCTGTTCACAGAGCAATGCATCGACTGATGTGGAGGAAGGCAAAGATATCTAGTAATACAAAGAGTCATTGCAAAGAAACCAGAATTGAGCAGTCTGACCCAACTCTCTCTAGCTCATAGGTTCTCAAACTGGAGGGGGGGAAGAGGAGGAGGGAGGAGATTGCATGGAATGCATTGGAGTTGGTGCAAAAAGGACCCCAGCTGTCAACCACCTAGCTCCTCACTCACAGAGCTAGGAGAAATCTTCAAAAGAATAGGGTGGCAAAGGGGGGAGAGAATCAAAGCACAATGGTTGGAGGGGGGGGAGAAGAGACTCAGTAGGAGGGTGGGAAGGGGGAGACGAGGAGGGAGCATGGTGTATGTATGTTCGTGGTGTAGGAAGGGGCCTCAACTACAACAGAAAAGTGGAAGACGGGAGTGGGTCAAACTCAGAAAAGTTTGAGAACCACTGCTCTAGCTGAGCATCAACTGGAGTTAAAGTCAGTGGATATTGTTGGTCCTGACCTTCCATGTTCTTACTCGGGTGTAACCTTACTCATGCACACAGGTGGACTAACATCATAGGGAAAATGTGCCCATGTATATTTTCACATGAATATTTCCATAATTGGGCCCTTATTTGTAAATCCCTGAAATGGCAAATGTGTCCATGGTGCACACATTTTACCCATATGTGGCCAGAAATCATATCACTGCAGCATGATCTCTAGCAAAAAAAGCCTCCAGAACTTACTGTCAGAGGAAGTGGTCAAGGCTAGTAAGTGTAGCTTGTTTTAAAAAGGGATTGGATAAGTTCTTGTAGGATAGGTCCATTAATGGCTATTAGCCAAGTTTGGGGGATGTAACCTTTTAATGTCGAGGGCAGGAACAACAGGGAATGGATTGCCCATTGTGATCTGATGGGTACTTCTCCCAAGAAACAACAATTGGCCACTGTCGGAGACAGGATGTTGGGCTTGGTGGACCATTGTCTGACTCAGTAATGGCAATTTTCCTTCCTCTGGTATAGTAGTTACAGACTGGCCTTTAGAGTATTGAGAGGTAAAGAGCTACAGGTCTTTGGCATAAACACACACTGATTTCAGAAGTTTCACAAGTGAGATATTTCTACATAAGTATTTATAAAATTAAAGGATAAAAATAATGGACTCTGCAGCGATCCTGCTACTGCAAGGTACTATTGAGAAGGGAGACTTTTAAAAATTAATCTTAAGAGCAAGACAGTTTGTGAGATGACCTCATTAGTTGGGGTGACGGAAGGTTGTTCAGTGCTAGGTGCATTGCTGTCACTATATAAAATAAGAAAAACCAACACCCCGCCCCCCCCCCAAAGGTTTTCTAGAAACATTAGTCCTTGCAACCTCCTTGGAATGTGTCCAATACCATACCTATTACCCCTGATGAGCAAACTGCAGCTCAGAGAGAAGCAACTTGCAGAGATCGAACACAGGTCTCTAGTAAAAAGCCAGTAGGTCATTTTGTCTATGCGATTTTGTTTTATAAACTCTTACTTCATCATCTGCTTTTATAGACCTGAGCTCCATCAGAAGATGGAAACGGAGTAGATTATTGGTGCCAATGGGCTGGAGTTCAAGCAACTTGCAGAGGGCTACCAGTTGTGGTCGTTCTAAGTGTTCCAGGGTCAGCTCATCCTCAAACAGCTTGGAGAAGCGCACGATCTCCTGGGTGCTGGGCTGCTGGCCAGTGTGACGAACCTGAGCAAATCAAAAGCATCAAATTGGAAAAGGACTCCAAAGGCAGTGGACAAAGTAGCTAAGGTGATTCCTTTTATTGAACGAATGCCCACAAAGGGGCTCTATGTAGTTCAAAAGCTTGCACATCATCTGAAAGTTTGCATGTACTGAAATTGGCCCAATAACAGGGATCATCTTAACTACTTTGTTTCCCATCTCATATTTGGGACCAACATAACAACCCCACTCTCTTTAGAGACACAAACCAGTAGCAGAGCTGAAAGGAGAACTCAAAAATCCTGAAAGCCGTCTTCTGCTCTAGCACTTCTGCTAGGATTCATACTCCAGAACAGTATTTTTGTTTGTTTCAGGAAGCCAATAAAGATACGGGTCAGCCCAGGACCTGAAAATGTTTGTCTCTTATTAATTCTTGCACTTGCTAACAGGAGAACCTCACTATTCCAAAGCTCTTCTGCTGGTTTCACTAAGTTAAGACAGGATGGGAAATACTTTGGACATGTACTCATCCCACAGCTTGGGGTCACAAGAATGTTATGATTCCTCAAGGGAGCATAACAGAGCCACAGAGATGGAAAGTACCTTGGGGGGGCCATCTAGTCCAGCCCTCTGCACCAATACACACAAGTAGAGATCAATCAGAGTACACTGATGTCTGAAATAACAAGGAACAATTTTATAAGAAGAAAAATCCAAATGTCTCAAACAGGCGAGCCTACACTAGAGAGGAAGGTAAAAACCAAACAAACAAAAAACAACCTCGGAGTTGGCTGCCAATCTGCCCTGAGGGAAAATCCTTTCCTGACCTCAAAGAGAGCAATCAGACCTTGAACACGCACGCAGGACCATCAGCCAGGCACCCTGCATATAATTATAGTACCCAGGCATCAGAACACCCTATCAGCCCCACCTCCAGCTGTGAACAATGCTGATGCTTCAGGAAGAAAGGGAAATAATACCACTATGTATTGCGGTGGGGTAGATTTTCTCTGGTACCATCAAATAGAAAACTCCTCACAAGGGCCCTTTTTACACAGACCGTGGCGCACGTGGAGTGTGTGTGTGTGTGTTGGTGTGCACCGCAGTCCATGTGCGTGGATGGAGGGACGGTGGAGATGGGCACACACCCATCAACATGCACACATCAACACACACATCAACATGCACGGAGCAACCGCTGTTTTCACCGGTTGCTCCGTGTGTGTGAGATAGGTGGAGATGGATGTGCATACGTGCGCGCTTATGCATGCATTCCCCCACCAACCCGCTGTGGTATTTACACAGGCGGCACCCACACATGAACACCCGGGGTGTTCATGCTTGGGTACTGCCCATGTAAAAAGGACCAAGGTATGTGTCAAAAAATGTATCTAACTCTACTTTAAACTACTCAAGTTTTTTGTTTCCACAACTGCCCCAGAAAGCTTGTTCCAGTACAGTTTGCTGTTCGGTGCTCAAAGCTTGAAAACTGTTTACCAGTTTCTCTCCACATTTATAAACCCTGCTCTCATGTGCTAACACAAGGTGTGCAGCTTCTTCATCAACAGTCAATACTAAACATTTGTTTTAACAGACCAACCCCATTCACCCACTGAAATGACATTCTCTCTTAAACTGGACATATCGGAGAAGCATTTTGGGCAATTCCTAGAGTTGCTTATTATTAGCAATGTTGTTCTAGATTATGCACATACGGAAATAAACACTTTCCTCAATATTTAGGCAGGCTTGTGAGAATTCAGTTTCCAAGGCTGTTTTAGAGGTTCTGTAGTCCTTTGTGTCTACATAAGAATTTATGAAAAGTCTTTGTATCTCCCAATGCAGGATTTCAATCTGTTGTACAACTTTCTACAAAGGTCAGCACCTGCTGCACGTAGAAGGAGAACTGCTGGGTGGCGTCCCCCGTTTCGGCTTTGTTCCGTTTGGCCATCTCTGCAATGGTCTCCTGCAGGAATTTTGCTAGCTCTAACTTAGCACTCAGTTTCTTTTTCTGTTTTTCTTCCTTAAATTAGAAACAAAAACAAGTTAGATGGTTAATTCAACTGTAATTCCTTTCCCTTTGAAACCAAACACCTTGGGCTAATTACCAGTGACATTCTTAAAAGTCTAACTTCCTTTTCACATAGCTGCCAATTCCTTTTGGCATTTTGGCTCTAGCAGCAAACATGTGGGGTGAGGGGGTCAGTTTTGGACAATTCTAAGCATGAGACTGATGCTGAAAACATTTGATTGAAATAAGTTTTATTTATTTTTCATGAAGTGCTTCAACATAGAGAAGCTTTACGTTAGGCCTAGAATCCAGACCAAGACAACCTGAAAGTTTCCCATCAATATTAAATAACCCATTACAAATGGGGTTGTGTTACACTGGTAATTTAACGTTCTTTTGCCTCCAGACCCAATCCTTTAAAGACACACGTGCAGGGAGGTTACCATGTTTTCCTTTCTACTGGTCTTCTTAGGATGGTGGTATCTAGCAGTGGCCCAATAGTGGCAATAAGAGGGACATTGAGCTCTGCTTCTCCTACAAGGTAACAGGAAGAACCGGATTGAACATTCCTCTGTACAGCTTAAGTTTTACTGGCCAGCTATCAAAGTGCTAGGGAGAATATTTCAGTGCTGAGCATTTAGGCTCCAAGCCTCAAAGCACTCATATCAGGTTGTTGATCAGATAAATGTTACTATTAATCGACAGAGATAGTGGGGAGCAAATATCACTAAGTAGTAAACTGTGAGTAGTGAAATTGTGATTTTGGGGGGAAACTAGAACCCCACCTGGAGCATACTACTTGCTACATCTATCTTCAGCAAGCTAGCAAATTACCTTACAGCAGTTCTCTTTAACCTCGGTACTAGTATATCCCTCATCATCACAATAATCTTTAACGGACTGGGGCAAAATGTCACTTAAGTGACTTGCCCAACTTCACAGAGGAAGGCTGTGGCTGAGACAGGCACTTAGAAAATCTGGGGTTAGTTCCTCTTCCCCTGGACTGAGCACTTAAGTTTTTGTCCCTCTCAAGGTCTAGCACTTCCAACTGCTGTTCAGCTCTGCTCCTTCCTGTACAGTAATGGAACACAATTAATCTGGCTCTGGTATTTAGCTTCTAACAAGACTCAGGCTAGGTCCTATTCTAGTATGTTTCTAACGATGCCCTTGCTCACTTAGCTAATCAAGACTGCTATAGATGCAGTCTACTTAATAGCAGTTGAATGAACAAACAAACCTTTTTAGATTCAGTCTCAAACGTGGAAGGCAACATTTCAGGAAAGAGTTTCAGAAAAACAGGTAACAGGAATTCCATGAAAGGCACAATGATGAACACCAAGAAAGGGACCAGCCTGAAGAGATCTGCACATGTTCTCAGTAACTGCAGAGGAAAGTGGACAGCAATGATTAATTTAAGAAGTGCTTTAGGCTTCTGCCCATGTGTCCGAGGGGAGATGGATGTGAGCTCTTGTGTTCATCTCCAAAAGGGCTACAGCCAAGAGGATACAGTAGGGGCAGAAATCTCTGTGGATTAGATTGCCCTCCTTCCATGTTCTGTTCACTGATGGACATATCCTCCATAAACGTACCTAACTCTTCTTTGAATCCAGTTATTTTTGGCCAACGTCCCATAGAAATGAGTTCCACCGCTTTCTTATATGTTGTAGGGAAAGAAGTATTTCCTCTTATTTTAAACCTGTTGCTTGTTAGTTTCATTGGGTGTTCGCCAGATCTAGTATGAAAAAGGAGCTGTTTATTTAATTTCTCTGCATCATTCATGATTTTGTAAACCTCGTGTCTTTTTTCTAAGCTGAGCTTCATATTGAAGTCATTCTGTACCCTAAATCCTCTTTGCTTCTCATCTCTCTACCTTTTCCAGTTGTATTGAATGCCTTTGGTGGTGGAGCAACCAGAACTATATAGACTATTTGAAGTGTGGTTGCACTATGGATTCATACAGCAGAATTATAATATTTTATATTCCTTTCCTAGTAGTTCCTAACACTTAATTTACCTTTTTGACCAGTGCTTCATACCAAGCTGCTGTTTTTGGTAAACCAGCCACAATCATTCCAATGTCTAATTTAGATTTTGACTCCTTTTACACCTTGCCACTCTGGCAGGCTTTTGCCTTCGGAGGTACTTTGATGAAATTCACGAAACCAACACACATGTTACGTCCACGTCCACAAATGACTACTCTGTATTACTATTGCATATCCACATTTGGTGTCAAACTGATCACGGTAATGTACTGAATAACATGGTGTAAATTGTAAAACATCAAATATCAATTGTACTAGTGTGAATATAAGTTGTGGAAAAGCTTAGAAAAATGAACAAGATGAGAAAACAGGAACTGTAATTCAAAGTGATGCCCAGCTCTACTAATATCAGGGCTGAGAAGACACGTTCGTAAGAGAGAACTGGATGCCACTCAGCTGCCCCACTCAGGTATGTAGATGCCTTTGTCTAGGGTGAGATACTTGAAGTTAGTCTTGCATATCTTTGTTTATTTGAATATTGCACTCTGAGCACAATCTTGTATATTAATCTTAATTCTTTTGTTCTATTTATTGACTGGAGGAGGGGGGGGAATCTCTTCTAAGCCTAGATAATGGTGTTTATTAATACTCAACATGCCACTCACATGCTTTAGACAAGCATAACTGCTCATCAATCTCTTACTAATATCCTCATTTTTATTAGTCCCATTTTTGAAGTTAAAGGTTACTGTGGGGTTTTTTCAGAGCATTTTTCTTTAAAAGAAGTGAAAATGAAGTCCAAATGAAGAGAGAAAGAAAGCAGCATAAATGCTTACAAGTTAAATATAAACCTACAATAAGGCTGGCCAAGGAGAAAGTTGAAGTGTCATTTTCTGTTCATTTTATTAGGCTGTTTTATTTATTGTATGGCCCTTTTTACACAGACACTCTTAACAGCGATACAATGGGTGTTACATTTTATTATACATGGTACAGGGCAACACTGCAGCCCTGCAACATGGGCCCTTTTCACACGAGATGCCTCCACCCAGCTCTGCTGGGTGGAGATGGGTGCAGGCGTCTGTGTAAACACCACTTGTGGTGGGTGTATGTGCGTGCATACCCCCGCGCAACACCCATCTCCACCCACACAGCAACGGACTCCACTGCCGATTGCTCCATGGGTGGGTGGAGATGGGTGTTGCGCGGGAGCATGCACGCACCTACACCCACTGCAAATGGTGTTTATACAGACGTCTCCACCCATCTCCGCCCAGTGAAACTGGGTGAAGGCATCTCGTGTGAAAACGACCCATGCTGCAGCATTGCCCTGTACCGTGTATAATAAAATGTAACACCCATTTTATTGGTGTTAGACTGTCTGTGTAAAAAGGGTCTATGCCTTCAAGCTAGGACAGGGTTTAACTCTAAAGATAATAAATATGCAAACACAAACAAAACAAAGCAGATCTGAAGCAAAAGCATGCCAGAGCGTGGCTTGTGCCATCAGATTATGAAGGTGTAAAAGGAGTACCCAAACAGCATTATCCACAGAAATGTTTGGGCCTGGGACGAATTCTTATGGCAGGACACTTTAAAAGTCATTCGTAATAGACCTGGGAAAAGACTCCTGGTTTCTCCATCTTTCTCCCATAGGGAGCACCTCACTCAAGGAACATTGGCCACTGAAGAGAAGCTAAATAGAGTCTTTGCACTGATCTCAGGGTGTTTTAAATTAGCATCACGTGGGGGGTGGGGTGCCGTCCATGACCACTGAGTGGGGCAGCTGAGTGGCATCCATGCATGTGATGTGCACAGGGAGCACTTCAAACAAGCGGCTCCCAGCATGGCTGCCTCAGCCATGGAGTCAGCCACCCTAACCCACACAGAGCACTCAGAGATTTTCAGGAGTGCTCCATGTGTGACCATGGGTGGTGGGTCATGCACCAACTTCAAACAAGCGGTTTGACGCATGGATGGTGGGGAGTCATGCATGGACACGTTTCGTTTAAAAACACCCTAACTGATCTCATCACTGAAAGGACTCCCACACTGGAGCTATTTTTATGTGATAAATGAGGAATTGTCTAGCTGACATGCCAACAGATGTCATTTTAGAGCAAGCTAACAGATACGCACCCACAGATATGAAATTGCAGATCTACTGTAACCCATCACTGAAATCGGCGTCCACTAGAGGAGCGAGGGCAGTATTAGCTAATGCAACACCAATTTTTGATGATGTTATTTATATAGTACCAGCAATGTGCCTGGCATTAAACAGATATTATAAGAGACTGATTCCTGCCCCGAGGTTGAACAAGGTAAAGGAGACCATGGTGGGAGAGACAGGTATGCATTCAAGAAGTTGCAGGCAAATATACTTAGCTTAATGACTAGGGAAGGCAGGGGATCTTCAGTGATAAGACAGTATAGGGAGAAGAATATATGAGCAAAGTAGGAGAAGCTAGGGAAAGCCTGACAAAAGAAGTAGGTTTTAAAAGATGGTCATGAAGCTGAGAAAGGAAGGAGCCAAGTGTGTGTGTTCAGGGAGGAAGCAGATGTGGGGCTGGTGAGGGCGACATGAGAGTAGCCGCAAAGTTCTCAAGAGGGAACATAGGAAATGGGGGCAGAAAGACAGGGAGGAGCAAGGCCATAAAGATACTTGAAGGTGAGAGAACAAGGAATTTGTGCAGGATGTGAAGGGGGAGGGGGAACAGAGGGGGTTGAACATTATCAAAGCAGCTGGTGAGATGGATTACCTTGCTGGCACTGTTGAACAAAAGTGAGAGGATCAAAGTAGGAGCAGGAAAGACCAGCAAGAAGGGAGTTGTAGTAAGGATGAGATGACTAGAGCACAGACTAGTCTTGGCAGTGGGAAAAGTAAGGCAGGGGCAGATTTCAGTGATGTTACATAAAGAGAAGTAACAGGCTTTAGCAACAGACTGAATCTATCTGAAGCGCAAAGGAGAAGGAGTCAAAGATGAATCCCAGGCTACGTGTTAGATGTTGACACCATCAATGAAGATAGAGAGGCTGTTTTTAAATGAGACCCAACCACCCATGTCCACCCATCAACCACCCACCCAAACGCTCATGTGAAGGTGGTGTGGGTGAACGCACACTCCTGTGAGCGACGCAGCACCCATTCTTGACCATTCATGAAGCAAAAACAAAAAAGCCAGGGTGCACTGTGCTGGGGCAGCCAAAAAAGTGTGTGGGAGCTGACGTCCATGCATTCTCAGTCCATATGACAGTGGCAGCTAGCCATCGTGGCTGAGTGATCCACCATTCAGAGGCATTGTGAGTGGGGAAACAGCCTTTGCAAGGCACAGGAACTGACCAGGAGTGCTGGGGAACCTGGGCTCCCCAGCACTCAGCCAGGACATGTTGATTTCAAAGGCCAGGCCTGCCTGCTTCCCCCTCCCCCATGGCAAGGGGAGTGCGAGGCAGCTGCCCTAGTACCCACCCAGGGAGCTGCCTGTAAAAACCCTTCCCCACACACTCCACCTGAGTGGGCGCTCCGTGGCTGTTTCACTCAGTGGCCACGAACATCACTCCAGTCATGCTCATTTAAAAGAGGCCAGAGTGAAAAGGTAGAAGATGGTTGGAGGGCAAGGAGGGGAGCTCAGTTTTGGTCATGTTAAACTTGAGGTGATGGTGAGACATCCAAGTGGAGATGTCATAGAAACACTGATAGAATGAAAAAAGGTGGGGATGGAAAGAAAAAGAGTTAGATGTCAGTTTACAGATAGTAGTAGAGGCTTCTATGAGTTTGCCCAGCGATAGGATAAAGCGAGAAAAGAAGACGACCAAGGACAGAGGAACTCCAACTGAAAGGGGAAAGGAGGAAGAGCAGATACCAGCAAGAGAGAGACTGAAGGAGAAGTTAAAGATATAGGAAGAGAGACAGTTGAGAACTGAGCCCTGGAAACTGAGGGAGTGAAGAGATTCAATGAGCAAAGGGTAGTTAATGAGGTCAGGCAGAGTGAAGATGGAATAGAGACCCTTAGACTCAGTTATGAAGAAGTCGATGTTATTGGTGAAAGCACTCAGCTGAGTTGAGAACAGAAGCTAGATTGAAGTGGGTTGAAGGAGAAACTGGAAGAGAGGAAGTCAAGACAATGGATGCAGACAGGTTGTTCAAGGAGCTTGGAGGTGGGTGAGGGAGAGGGAAGTGAGATCAGGCAATAGTTGGAAGGGTCAAGAATTTTGTTTGTTTTTGTTTGTTTGTTTAAAAGGATAAGGGAGAGAGTAATGTGCTTCGAGGCAGGGGGAAAGGAGACAGTATAAAAAGGAGAGATTGGTGATATACAGCAGAGAAAGAGCAGCTATGGGTGAAGATAGCAGTTAGGAAGCAAGACAAAAGAGGGTCAACGTGACAGGTGGAAGGAGGCAAGAAAAAAGGAGAAGTGTGATGAGAAGGGGACAGGAGAGAGAAGCAAGCTCAAGGCAGATGTCTGCCTTATCCTTGAAGTGGACAAGAAGCTGTTCAGAGTGGGAAAAAAGGCTCTTAAGAAAGCTTCAGTTAGGGAATAAGAGGGAAGGTCTGTTCATAGATCATAACTAGTTAAAAGATAGGAAACCAATAGATTATAGGGCCATGGTTGTGGCGCCTATGCTGTTCAATGCGAGTCAGTAGAGCAAAAACTTCTGGTTGGCGACCATTCTAGCTTTCCTCCAACAACACGTGTTCTGTGATTACAAACAATGAAGGGGAGTCCAGGGGTGGGGTGGGGTCTGAATGTGTGTGTGTGGGGGGGTCCCCATCCCTCACCTGCCTCTGCATGCTAATAGTGCTGCAATAGCATCAGGACATTGGACTGGGAGATAAAGCTGTTTGTTTACAAACTCCCCATGTGAGTAATAATCAGAAGGTTGTTTCCTTGTAAAGAAGGTTCTTTGAGATGGCTCTTAACATTTTCACAACTGGGTTATGCACGCTCACCATATTCAAATAATAGACCATAGCTCCTCTAGTATAAAAAGCACTTTCCCCCTCAGAATGACAGTTCCTTCTAACCCCTTATAGGAATATAAGAAAAACATTCCATGCGGGGCTGGAAGGGTGGGTATTTGTGAGAATGTTTGGAGCCATCTCAAAGAACCTTGTTTACAAGGCAGCAACCTTCTGTTCTTCAAGTGGCTCCTCACAGGATGTTTTTACATGGCTCCGCCGGGTGGTGAGTCTGTGGGCGCACCAGTGCATGGGCGTACACACGGCTGCACACGCATCCCCACTCACCTATCATCCGCACCCACAGAGCAACCACTATTTCCCCCAGTTGCTCTGTGCGTGGGGATGAGATGGGGGGTGAGCGGGAATGCGTGTTAGGCGGTTGTGCGCTCGCACCCCCACTCACTGCAGGCACGCCATGTCGTTCACACAGGGCTCTCCCACCCATGAACATGCAGAAATCTGCGTGTTCATGGGTGGGAGAGGCCCGTGTAAAAAGGGCCATATTCTCACAACTGTCTTACTTATACTATCTTAGGTAGGAATTTAGGATGTAAAGCAATATCTATTCTATCTCTGAAAATCTGCAAATATGGTTCTGAGATTATTATGGCTATTATTTCACTAACTCTTCTTAATGAAATTATTGCTTACAGGAATACTGTCTTTAAACCCCCACCCCATAACCAGTTCATTTGCACCCCCCATATAATTAATTCATGCTGCCCCAGGGGCACAAATCAACTGGTTATGGGTGGGGGGCAGCATGAATGATTATATGGGTGGCGGAGGCACAAAGGAACTGGTTATGGGGTGGGGGCAGCATAAATTGAGTATGAGGGTACAACTGAACTGATTTATATATATGGCTGCATTTCTGTGTGTTTGATAGCAGCGTCCCAGGCCCGCTCAGCCGAGCGGCACCCCTAGGCCCGCCGGCAGGACACAAGGGGGGGGGGGGGGGGAGCCCATCTTGACTTCTTGGCCAGGGGCCCATTTCACCCTAGCTACGCCCCTGATCAATTTAAATAAGTGTGTGAGGTGAGATCATGTGTGCGTAGTGTGTATGGATGAGTGTATGTGATCAATTTGAATGAATGTATGAGATGAGCGCGTGCGTGTACTGTGTCTGAATGATTGTGTGTGAGATCAGTTAGAATTAGTGTGCGTACGTGTGAGAGGTGAGAGCATGTGTGTGAAGGAGTGTGTGACCTCTTTTACTCAAGACGCAACCACACAGTGACATGGGTGGGTGCGTCTCGTATGAAAGCAGTCGCTTGTGCGTTCCTGTGTAACTGTATACATTCCTCATCACGTATAAGTATTGTTCAGTCACCATACCACACATATGCAGCTTAAATTGAATTAAGTCATACATTTTTTTTATTAATGAATGAGAAAATAAAAATGTATAGATTGGTCTGATATTTAATAAAGTCATCTTAACATACAATTTACTGTCATGTTAACGTTTGAGTATAATTTGTAATGCCGCTTTAACAAGCTTCTTAAACTGAAGGGTTTTTGTCTAGGTAATAGGAAATAATAGTCAGTTTTACAACAAAGAGTGGCAAACGGCACAGTGCGTCAGGGATCTATATTGGAACAGGGGTTGTTTAACATTAATGACCTGGAAAGGGCAAAACAGGGAGGTGGCAAAATTTGCCAGATACAAGATTATTCAAGCTTAGTCCAAAGAGTCTGAAAAAAGTTAGACACTCACAAAACTGGGTGTCTAGGCAATAAAGTATAGAATGAAGATCGATGTTGTATGCAAAGTAAGGCACGTAGGCAAGGTTGAATATATATATATATATATAAAAATTCAGGTGAGTGGGGAACCTACTCACCAGGCTGCATCCTTCAGAGACAAGTCTGTAAAAATTCACTTGCCAGCTCAGAGTTCTCCATTGTGCCACACCTTGCCTGCAGGCAAGCAGGCAACTGGAGTTTAACAGACCTGCACACGGCGGGAGGGGGAGGAGGAAGAGGGGGAAACTCTCCAAACTATATATACAATTTTTGGTTCTATATAGCAGTCACCACTCAAATTCGTTGCCAGAAGATGTGGTCAAAGCCAGCAGTATAGCTGGTTTTAACAAAGGGTTGGAAAAGTTTCTAGAGGATAGGTCCGTTAGCAAGTATTAGCCAGGTAGGTTTGGGGAATGTAACCTCTTACTGTTGGGAGCTGGGAGCGAACAACAGGGAATGGATCGTCCCATTGTGACCTGTTAGTGGCCAATCTCAGTTGCTTGGAAGAAGTACCTGTCGTACACAAGTGCTGGGCTTGATGGACCATTGGTCTGACCTAGTATGGTACTACTTATGTTCTTATGAAAGATCTTGGGAGTCATTGTGGATAGTTTGCTGAAAACATCAGATCAATGCACAAGAGCAGTTAAAATGGCATACAAAATATTTGGAACAATTAGGAAATGAATAGAAAAACAATATCACAATGCCATTCTTTGACTTCATTGTGTACCCACACCTTGAACACCATGTGCAGTTCTGGTTGCTCCACCTCAAAAAGGACATAAAAGAACTGGAAAAGTATAGCTTAAACATGAAGAAAAGTTTTGGGTTCTCCAGGTTAGAAGAGAGATTTCAGAGGGGAGATTTAGTAGAGTTCTATAAAATCATGAGTGCTGCTGAGAAAGTGAATTACCATTTCTCATAACTCAGGGGCATCACATGAAGATATCTGGGACCTGGTTAAAACAAAGTATTTTTTCATTTAATTCCCAATTAAACTGAAAACTCATTGACATGGGATATTGTAAAGGCCAATAACATAACTGGATTCAGAGAAGAATTAAGAGTTACCAGAAGACATGTCCACCGTGACTATTAGTAGTGATGATATGGGGGAATAAATCTATGCTCCACATGGCCATACACCACTGACTACAAGAAGTGGGGAGTGAGCAAATCGTTCCATAATTGCCTTACTCTTGTATGCTGCCTCTGAAACACAAATTGTTATGGCCACCATCAAATGCAGCATGCCAGGCTACCTGGACCACTGTACTGGCCCAATATGGCAGCTCTTAACATGATGAGAGGCTTTGTCGTCACTGTTTGTGATATATCTGCCCCAAAGGCAAGCACCTTTAGTTTAATAGACATGACAACATGGAGTATTTTAACAAACAACAGGTTCATAGGGGCTTTAAATACATGCCCATATTCACTCTCTGTTCCCAGGATGTTTGGAAATTGGGTAGCCTGAGGCTTTGATTTACAGTACGCTCCTTGACATGTCAGTTTAGCAAACTAGTATCAAGGCATCTAATTAGGTTAATTCATGCTCACCCTTCGCCTCTCCCTCCTGGTGAGAACCTGCCCATGTAATAATCTCCACACCATCTTGGCAGCAACCTTTGTGTCAATCCAAAGCAAGTGGAACCCATTATAATAATATTTCACTTCATCCACAATCCGCTGGCGTAAAGTTCTCCTTGACACAACAGTCTCTGTGTCCTGGTTTGATGGAGCTTTAATATGTGCTGCAGTACTTTGGTCAGGCTGAGGTTTATCATGAAGCTCCCGATGCCAATAAGCAGATGTGTGAAGTGTTCGCACTGTTCCAGTTCGTAAGTGAGGTAGTCCAATGCCCACCTGTGTGCAATACAATAACAGATGGCTCTCAGAGTCTTTCGTGTATGTTCGGTTTAAGTGGGAATCCACTAGCTGGACAAATGCAACCGATGAGGAATATGGTGAGCAGCTGGACTGCACAAAGAGGTGGCAGCCTCTGAAAGCAGAAAAAGGAATGTGTTAATTCCCAGTGTACGTTTGCTGCTGCAGTTAATTATCAAGGTTGGCCACTTCATTTATATTCCTAGCTTCATAATTATCACACAGAAGCTGCCTAAGTAACAGTAATTAGTTACTACTAGCTAAACGTGACTGAAATTTTTCCTTACTTTGCCTGACATATTTCTCCTTTGGAGAAAGAGGCACAGCATTTTTAAAAAATCACTAAGGAAGGGGTTTTATATTTAATTTTTTTTCTTCTAACAGGAAGAAGGGTTATCATTAAGGTGTTAAGCACTCGCACTAACACTTGTACCACGAATAGCATATATTTCAGTGGGACCTCTCCCAGTTAAGTTATGCAACCCCACAAAAATATGCAGGACTGGGTGCTTTCCAATGTGCATAAACATGCAGAAAATTGCCCAATCTTCCTCTGTGGGAGGCAAATCAGGCATGGCTTTTGTCACATGGCAAAACAAAGCCACACACTTTGGTGGCAATTATGCGAGGGATGCAAAGCTGGATTTTCAAGTTTTGTATTGCCTCCATGATTGCTGCCAAAGCTGCGCGGAATTGTTTTCCCACGTGACAAAAGCCACGCTCGATTTGTCTCCAGGAGGCAAATTGGGTGCTTTTCTGCATGTTTATGCATGTCGGAAAGCACCCACTGACTGCGAGTTCCATCCACACCAATGGACTACAGGCTAGTGCAGATGCTATCTGCCTAGAGGATCAGGCTGCACATACTAAAACAACTACGTAAATTCTTCTGATAGAAGATCTTCACTTTGGTTATTTATCCAACCATAAAATCAATTCACATACTGGATGATAGAGAGACTACATACACATCACAAAATTAAATATTTTATTTCATCTTTCATACCTTCATTTAAAACAAGTGTGTTTTAACTGAAGTGTTAATCAAAATGCCCAGCACCAAAGAGTCTGGGTTGCTAAAGAAATTAACTGTCACTTTGGCAGCAGTTTTGACAGGCTGTTATGAATCAACATAAAGTTTATCAGGAAAATCACTACCACTCAAGTGTACTTTTGAGGTATAAAAGTTAGAAATACTGAAACAAGCCAGGAATTTTAAATGGTGAAATAAGGGTAAAAATTTAAGTTGAATTCTTACCTTGACCTAGCTATTGCAAGGAATACCTTACAGCCGTATAGGGCCATGTGTTCTAGAGGCTGATCAATGGTCTAGGAGGACAGATGAACAATAACATTTAAAAAGATACAGGTTAATTCATTGCTGCCCCCCCCCCCCCCGCCTCCTTTCCCTGTATGCTTTCATTTGGGTTGGGGAGAATGGGACAGCTGAGTACTGGCTCCCTCCCAGCCTTCCCCTCTTACTCACTAGCCTCCACTGCCATCTCAGAAGACACTGGAGTACTGGCTCCCAGCCCTCCCTGTTCTAACCCACTAGCCTCACTCTGCCCAAAGAGAAGCCAAGAGTCTTGGAAATACATTTCAGTTAAGGAACAGGTGTGTGTGTGTGTGTGTGTGTGTGTGTGTGTGTGTAATGACAAAATAGAAACAGGAGAGAACAACAGGGAGCGAGGGAGGCAATAGGGAGTGGAACGACTGGGAGGCACATATGGAAACTGGATGGAATGGGGGACTGCGCATGCATGTAAGGAGAACACGCGCGCTGCCGAGCTCCGTCCTGGCCTCCCGATAAAAATAAAGATGCGCCGCACAAAAAGACCCAGAAAGGAAAAAAAAGAGTGAATATGAGCTGCAAGGCAAAAAATGGTAAGCAGCCTATTCAAAAAAACCTCACTTGAGCAGTTTGTGAGAACTGCGGGAGCAGAGAGGGCAGAGGAGATAGGGGAAAAAGCAGCAGACAAAATGGTGGCCCGCAGTTTGAGAGAGGAGAAGGCAGAGGGCAGCAAGGAGGATTCAGTACAGCAAATGATCCACCTGCTCACTGACCTTAAAGAAGATATGAAAAAGGAACTGGGCATAGCACAGAAGGCGAGAGATAGACTGGGAACACAAATAAATAAACTCCAAAGCTCAGTAGATAAAGGAAACAATAAACTAGAGGAACTGGCAGGAAAAATCACTGCAGCTGAAGATAGAATAGCTGGAGTAGAAGAGCAATTAATGGGGGTGATAGATCAAAAGAAAGTTTGCAATGAAAATACACTGAAATACATGAATAAAATTGAAGACCTTGAAAACAGGTCAAGAAGGAATAATTTGAGGATTTTTGGGGTGGCTGAAGGGGCAGGACAAGGATCAATTGTGGAACTGGTAAAACAAATAGTAGAGGTGGGACCCCGGGCCCATTACCGGCTACCGGATTTACCGGTTCTCTAAAAACCGGATTCCCGGATTAAATCCGGTATGCCGGTACCGGTTTTATTTCATTGATTTCAATGGGGCGCTGTGTCCCCATTGAAATCAATGAATTCCTTCC
>QEPC01006548.1:4047582-4067028 GCA_003113815.1 Sphenodon punctatus | reverse complement strand
CATCTTCTATTTCCAGCAAAAATGGCGATATTATGGAATGGACAAAGAAGAGTCTTCGCAGACAAGGAAGAGCTGGAGTGCTTTATATTAAAACACAACGCAGAAGCAAGATAAGGACACGGAAAGAGTCGAATTCCCCATTCAGGGGAACTTAAAAATTTGAACACAAAAATAGAAGGAACGCGCGTCTTCAAGATGTTACGCAAAAGGTGTGTTAATTTAACACACGATATAAGGAAATAAGGACATTCGGGGGGCGGGAGGGGCAGTAGTATTTAATAAGTGTTATTTGTTAAGTGTTACTTGATAAGAAAAGAGATTGGCAGTTAAGTCCTCGGTTGGCAGGTAAATGCAGAGGGTTGAGAAAAAGGTTGGGGCCACCGCAGTTGGGGATAATGGTGGTAAGGGTGATGGGAAAGTTGGGGGGGAATTAAAGGGGAGAGCAGTATCGCCAAAAGTTTTAGAAATGAGAAATAAAAGGAGGAGAGGTACAATCAATAAAAACTGCGAGAAACTATTACAATGGAGGGATTAAAATGTTTAACGTTAAACGTACAAGGTTTGAACACCCCTGTAAAAAGGAAAAGGGTAAAAAAAAAATTGTTTACACAAAAAATTGACTTATTTGGCTTACAAGAAACACATCTGCGTGATGTGGATGCTAAGAGATTTAAATGTAAAAGATACCCACACATATATGCCTCATGTGCAGCCACAAAAAAGAGAGGGGTCATGATTGGCTTCACTGAAGAGTGTGGGCTTACAGTGAAATCAGTTCAAAGAGATAAGGAAGGAAGATTCCTATTACTGAAAGGGGAGTGTAAGGGAAAGGTACTCTCGGTGATAGTGATGTATGCGCCAAATATGCAAACTAAGAAGTTTATTAAGCACTGTTTAAAAGAAATACAAGAAAAGGCAGAAGGTATAATAATTATTCTAGGGGACCTGAACACACACATGGAAGAAATAGACCATTCAGGGGGTAAAAAGAGGGAACCATGGCAAAAACAGATTCAAGAGGAATGCAAACAACAGCAACTATATGATTTATGGAGGGAAATGAATCCAGGGTGCAAAGAATACACATACTACTCAGCAAGACACAACATATACACAAGAATTGACTACATTATGGGAGATAGAGAGGCACTTCGAAGCCTCAAAAGATGCCAAATTCATCCAGTGGTCTTATCAGATCATTATGCTGTGATAGCCTCATTCCGCCTAACAGGACAGGTAGAACACACACCAGGGAGATGGGTTTTTGATAAAGGCTTGCTTAAATCAAAGGAGGATAATAAAAACATGATCGAACAAGTAGAATGCTATTTCCAGGAAAATGTAAACTTAGTGGGATCTGTGGGAGTTGTATGGGAGGCTGGGAAAGCAGTATGGAGGGGATTATTGATTGCCCTAAAAGCAAGTATCATAAAAAGGAAAAGAGAAGAACTAGGGAAATTATATGGGAAATTGCAAGGGCTGGAAGCCCAAAATAAATTAAATCCACAAGAAAAAATAGCCAAGGAATTAATTAAATTGAGAAGAGAAATCAATGTTATTGAAACAGAAAAGAGAGTACAACAATTAAAGAAAATTAAATGTTTTTATTTTGAGAACAACAGGGCCGATAAAACTTTAGCAAAACTGGCAAAAAACCCAAGAAAAAGGACAGTAATAAACCAAGGGCAAAAGGGGGATGGCAAAATAACGAGGGAGGAGGGAGAAATCAAGGAGATTTTCCTAGAATTCTACCAAAAATTATACACTGCTCAAGAACAAGACCCAGAAAAAATACAGAGATTTATTAACTCAGTAGTACTACCAACATTAAACGGTGACCAAGCCAAATTACTGAACAGACCAGTTACAAGTGAAGAAATAGAAACTGTCATACAATCCCTTCCAAACAATAAGGCGCCAGGTCCAGACGGGTACACAGTAGAGTTCTACAAAATATTTAAGACTCAAATAACTCCTACTCTGAGCCAATTATATAATGACATTCTACAAACAGGGGAAACTCCCAGAGACTTTGGGCAGGCTCACATATCACTAATTTTGAAACCAGGTAGAGCGCCTGAGCAACCAGCCAGTTACAGGCCGATCTCACTTTTAAATGTCGATTATAAGATATTTACGGGGATATTGGCCAAACGTTTTAAAGATGTAATACAGAACTTAATACACCCAGATCAAGTGGGATTTATTCCAAAAAGAAATGGGGCAGATAATATCAGAAGAGCAGTCAATTTAATTCAACTGATTGTAGATAGAAATATGGAAGCCCTAATAATTTCAGCCGATGCGGAGAAGGCTTTAGATCGGGTTTCGATATCATTCATGATACAAACTTTAGAAAAAATGGGAGTAAGTGAAGGTATGCTTAGAGGTATCCGGGCTTTATACAAAGCACCGATGTCACAATTAATAATCAATGGTAAACTATCAAAGCCTTTCGAACTGGCACGGGGAACCAGACAAGGCTGCCCACTCTCTCTGCTGCTATTTGACATTTTACTGGAGGTATTAGCATGTGCACTCAGACAGGATAAGAAAATAACAGGTATTAAAGTTAAAGATACAGAACACAAGGTGGCGCTATACGCTGATGACGCCTTATTATTCATAGCTGAACCAGAGTCATCACTGCCACCACTACTGCAGCTAATAAAAGACTTTAGCCAAGTGTCAGGTTATAAGATTAACTTAGAAAAATCACTTGCATTGATATACGCTCCTACAAAGCAGAGACAGGAGATCCTAAAAAGCATGATTCCCTTTTCGCTCACAAACAAAGGCTTCAAATACTTAGGTATTATGTTAACAAAATACCCTGAGAATTTATATAAAGAAAATTTCCCAGCAACACTAGTGCAGTTAGAAAGAGATGCACAGAGATGGAAAGGTTTAGCCTGCTCGTGGATGGGCAGAAGTAACTTATTCAAAATGATTGCACTGCCAAAATTACTGTATAAAATGACATCATTACCATTGACACTGCCAGAGAGCTTCTTTATGCAAGTAGACAAAATACTCCAAAAACTAATATGGAAAGATCAAAGACCTAGAATTGCCAAGCATACTCTATACTGCCCCAAAAGAAGGGGAGGTCTAGGAGTGCCCAACATCAAGTTATACCACAGGGCGGCACAGCTTGCTCCTATAAATAAATGGTACTTTAATTCAAAGCAGAACAATTGGGTTGAAATTGAGAAGGAGAATCTAGGGATCAGTTCATTCCTGGAGGTTCTAGTAGATGAAGGCAAAATAGACCCAAAAAAATGGAACAAACATCCATTTGCCAGGGGAGCCTTACAAGCATGGAAACAGATGCACAAAAAAATGAAAACAAAGGTGATGGCATCACCCTTCTCATCAATTGACAGGGTAATATTTAAACAAAAACACATAGCAGTCAAACTAAGGAGACAGCTTAGAATTCATGGAATCACGCGAGCAGAACAACTATTCACCCCAATGGGATTCAGGAACATAGAGTACCTAGAAACACTCACGAAGGAAAAAATAGATTTTCTGCAACACGCACAATTAAAAAGTTATTTCACTCAGAGAAATGTCATTTTAGACTACCAAAGAAAACCAATTAGATTAGAGAAAATACTCTTAGACCATGAGACAAATAAAGGAATCCTTAGTAAAATATATGGAGCCTTACAAGAGGTGGAATATAAAGAGCCACTGGGAATATGGAGCAAATGGGAAAGGGACCTCAAAATTAAATTGGATAAAAAAGCAAAGGAACAAGCCAAGAATTATGTTTTTGAAAAATTTAAATCATTAGATACACAAGACACTATCTTAAAACTATTCTATAGATACTACATAACACCAAATAGGGAAAGACACTGGAACAAGAAAAGCACAGGTGCTTGTTGGAGGGGATGTGGAAATCAGGGTGACCTGATACATCACTGCTGGAGCTGCCCACAGATTTTAGAATTTTGGAAAGGGATATGGAAATTTATTAAAGAAATAATTGGAGTTTGCCTCCCTTTCACAGTAGAAGTGGCTATTCTGGGGCACTCCTTGAACAAATTAACAGATGAGAATCAAGGAATGGCAGTAAGAGAATGCTTGGTGGCAGGATTATATGCAATAGCAAGAAATTGGAAGGGAGATATAAAGCCCCTGAAACAAGACTGGGAAAAAAGAATGTGGAATAATATAGTTATGGAAAAGACTCTGGCAGAGTTAAATGGAACGGTACAAGAATTTATGAATAAGTGGGCGGAAATATACAAAGTATTAAGTGAAGATCATTCTGACCAAAAGAAAAACCAACAATTGACATTATGAACAGACGAAGCACAAACACCACAGAAGAAGGAAACCCTGTGAACTTTAAAAATAATGGACAACATGAACAACATTTATAATATTTGATTTATTTTGTTTATTAAGATGTAAAATGCGATACTGGGGGTGGGTGGGAAATTGATACAAAAAGTGATAAAGGAAATTTGTCTTTTGTTTGTATATATGTTAAAGGAAACAATAAAACACTTGAAAAATTTAAAAAAAAAAAAAAAAAAAAAAGAAACTGGATGGAATGATAGGAGTGCTCCACATGGTATCCGATCATTCTTTTGAATCACTTATTTCACTCAGAACCATGTCATTCTACCTGTTTGGCATGGCATTCCTCCTGTCACTCCACCTTGCTGCTTAATCTTATCCCTGTTCCTCCTTGTCATTCTACCCATTCCACTCACTCTTCCTGGTGCCTTCCTCATTATTCCACACCCTTTTGCTTCCCCCGCCCCTTCCGAAAGATGCAGCTTCGTTCTTTCACAGCCACTTAAAGGGATCTATAAATGACAACCGGACTTATTTCCAAATTGGCATTCCTTCCACAGGGCATTCCATGTTATTATTCCATGAGAGCCAGTGTAGTGTAATGACTAAACATTCAGTACTTGGACCAAGAGAGGGGGGGGGTGGGACACCTTAGTCACACCTTAGCCAAAGATTCACTGGGTGACCTTGGGCCAGCCATATTAGTTTCTCAGTCTAACCCACCTCACAGGGTTGTTGTGAGGATTAAAAAGTTGTGTTAGTTATACGTAAAGCATTCCAAGTGCTGTGGCAGGAGGTCACTATATTAAAATTATTATTATTATTAGTTTTAATATGTATGCAACTTAAAATTCTTATTAAACATTTACACAGTACGGTCCCCAGTTTCAGTGTTACCCTCGACCTGCACAGGAAGAGGATTGCGGCTGCAAGACCGAAGCAAAGCGTGGGTGCATGGAGCCTAAGTTGGAAGCGAGCACAATATGCAAGATTGTACAATGTCTTTACTACACAGAAGTGAAGGCAGGAACCTTAATTTACAGTTTTCATGCTTTTTGGAGCTTAATTTAATTTGCAAGGGAGCTTAACTTATCTCTTAAACCAAAGGTTTTTTGAGTATGGAACATTACTTATGTTACACAGCACTTTCCATTCGATAAGCCTAAAGGTATTTTAGACAGCCTAATTAATTAGTATTGCCTCTAAACTACAGAGAGAAAACTCTTGCCCAAACAGTCACTAGACCTCCTTCCCCCTCCAGAGAATCCAGAAGTCCTGGCTCTAATCCACTAGGCCCCTCACGCCCTCCCCCCAAACCCAGAAGTCCTGGCTCCCAGCCCCACCCTTCGCCAAGCTGGGAACAGAACCCAGGAGTCGGGGCCCTCATACCCGCCTGTGACTGAGCCGGAGGGAAGAGAAGAGCAGGCGCAGACGTTGTCTCTCTCCCCTCAGTCGCCCCCACTAACCTGACACCGAGAACGCTCGGCCAAGGGACCGCTCCTCTCACCTCAATTCGCCAGTAATTTCCCCATTACCCATGTACCTAAAGGAAGAAGTCGCTCTAATCTCATACTGACACCTAGCTCTATGGTTCTTCCGCACACCACATTCCTGCGGCTCGAGAGGTAACCAATAGGAGTGTCGGCTCATGAGGAGGCGGATGCAGTTGCCAAACAGCCAATAGAAGCATGCTGGTCGGAATGGGCGGGACGTGACCTGACGTGCCCCCTTAAAGGGCTATCCCACTGGCCCGCGAAGATCGGGGTCGGATTTTCTTTTTCCGTCTAGGAGAGTGTGACGTCCCTGTCTGTTACTCTAGAGACCGGTGTGAGGTCATCCGGCGGGGGTATGGCTCGGGGTACGGGAGGCTCCTGCTTCTGGCCGTGTTACCTATGGCTACGTACTCAGTCTCTTTCTTCCAGGGGCAAGAGACAGCCCCTGCAATGGGGGGCGCCCCTTTGTTTTCCTATCCAAGAGCCCGGGCGCGCTCTCTACTTCTATGCCTGAAATCTCCAGGCTCCTGGGAAATCTCGAGGGGGGGGGGGAGGCTGTTACAATTTTCTGAGCAGCTTTATTAAGACTTATTAATGAGCATTACCCTTTCCTGCAAATGTCCCACAAACAGTCACTTACTACAACGGTCCTTTGAAATGCTGCCTTCTCCCCCTTGTGAAATAAGCATTAGGAGCAGAGGCACTCCTGTCCTGAGTGGGAAGTTGATTTTTGTTTGTATTATTTCAATAGAGTACCAAATCTGTGCTAAGCACTGTACAGGGATGGATGAAGACAAAGCCCTAGGAGAGACTGACTATTCTCTATGCTGCTGGCTGTTGTCAGAACCCCATTAAATCTTGGCTCCAACTCTGCAAACTAATTTCTGTAAAGGTAAGAAAGTATATTGAGCAAATTGGTGCTGACATTTACAGTCTTTGATCTAGTTCAATGCCCAATTAAATGTAAAAGGTTGTCATTTGTAAGACTGTGGCCAGTTAGTGGATTTTGCAGGATAAAAAGTAACACCTGATCCACTTAATAGTTTCCCTCCCCTGTACCCTTTATATTGTTTACAGTTTCACTGAAATCTGTGGTATTGTGCACATGCAAGAAGAAAGCCTCGATGCTAAATATCTGAGAAATTTTCTTTTGGGTAATTTTATCTTAGGTTTTGTTTTTAGCAATCCCAGTGGGATAATTACAAATGTAGGTCTTGCACCTGCAAACACCTAAGAACATGTCTAGTCCTGTTGACACTGGCAGGACTAATCATGTGAATAAAGTTATGTAAAAAGTTGCAAAACTGGGGTCTTACTTGCAGCTGATCTTACTGTGCAAAGCTGAGGTTGTATTTCTTCTATATTGGGGGCAGCCAAAAGGTAGATTGTGATTCACTCCACTGGTAGATCACAACCTAGTCTCCAGTAGATAACTGTGTGGAGAGGGGGACCAATCATTCAGTGAACGTTTCTGTGGCGTGTGCTCCTTGAGATGTCTCTGAGGAGGAGAGGGGCTAGGAGCGCACCTCCAGTGTGGCAGGGAAGTTCTCTCTAAAGGGGAATGCTCCTTTTCACATCTGAGACCATTGGTTCTGATAGATCACCTGAGTTTGATGCCTGGATCAAGTGGATTGCATTAACCATAAGTCTGGCCATTGGTGTTCTAGATCTAGTTATTAGAGATATGTATGTTTGGATGAGCATGTGTGGGGGTTTTTATGCCTTTTTACTGTGTCTTGTTTACGCTACCACTTAAGACAGAAACTTGAGTATAATTCTTCTGTTGTACTAACATATGGATTTCCCCTTTTTAAGTGAAATGCACATTCTTTTCCTTTTTGTGTTTGTTCAGACTCCCATTCTAAATTATTTCTGATAAATTAAAGTTAAATGTGTGGTTTTTCCGTAAATTATTTCTGAACCAAGCACTTACAACATCCATGTGTGATGAATACAAGTCTTGTTCTGGAAGAGGCTTTCCAAAAACCTTAAATCAACATAAAAAGCTGTGAAGCTTGAGATGTATTGCATATTGGTCTTGGATTGGGGTGTGGGAATTAGTTTGATCTGCTCAGATATGGCCATTGTTTTAAGTAAATGTTTTAATACACTAGTTGCAAATTAGCTTACAGGTTTGAAGATAAATGTTAATTTTCCATGGTAGAATATTTTAATTCATTTGTACTTTACTATTTTTCTACCCACCCCGTCCTGCTTACAGAGCAGCTCGGGGCTTACAAAATATATCAACAGTAAAACCATATAAAATATCATTAAAAACATTTTAAAAGATAAAAAGAACTAAAAGGGCAGAATTTTGCTTGTACAGTTCAGGTGTACAAGAGTGATGAAGTGACTGGAGCAAAGCTTCCTGTGTTCGCGCATGAACTTTCTATGTAACATCTAGAAAATTACTCAAACTCTCTCTCTCCCTGTAGCAGCGTGGCTGGGGTCCCTTGCTCCTTCAAGAATAGAGCTAGGGTAACCAGCAGGGCCTTTAAGAAGGGCTGCCCCGGAGATCCAAGGTGGCAGGTGTAATCAGAGATACATGTGTCAGAGTTAGGACTAGACACCTGTGGGGCGGTTTATTTATTTATTTTTATTTATTTATAAAAGATTTTTATTCTGCCCCTGCTGCCCACAGGGCAGCTCAGGGTGGCGAACAACAAATTAAAACAATAAAAGCAATTTAAAAGTTAAAAATCCCATATGCAGGAGAAAAAACAACTCCCCTACCCACCCCCTCGCCAAAAGCCTGGCAGAACAGCCAGGTCTTACACAAACGTCGAAATGACAGGAGTGTGGGCCAACTGCACCTCCTCCGGGAGCGGGTTCCACAGCACAGGGGCAGCCACCGAAAAAGATCTAACATCGGTGGCCACACATCTTGCCTGGGGAACCTCCAAAAAGGCTCCCACGAATGATCGCAGGGGTTGCATGGTCACACGAGGAGTGAGGCAGTCCCGCAGATAAGCAAGACCCAGGCCGTGAAGGTCTTTAAAGGTCAAAACCAGAACCTTGATCCTAGCCCGGTGATCAGAGTGACTTTGACACCTCGTTGGGGGCAGTAGATGGAGAGCGTGAGGTCACAGAGGCCCCGTCTATTCCAACTTTGTGGGGGGCGTTTCAGGAAGTGACACTGGCCGATGCGGTGGATGTTCTGAGGTCTGAGAGCCACCAGTTGTGAACTTGATCCTTGCCCGTCCTGGTTGGTGAAAGCCTCCAGGGAGACATTGGGGATGGTGCTGGCGAGAGTGGTTAACGTGTCCCTGCGGCAGTGGAGGTTGCCACCCTGCCTCAAGGAGGCTGTAGTGCGCCCCCTGCTGAAAAAAACATAATTAGATATGGATGCACTTGCCAGAAACCAACCTGTCTCTAACCTTCCCTTTTTAGGGAAGGTTATTGAGCAGGCGGTGGCAATCCAGCTCTAGGCGCATCTGGATAGCATCAGTTTCCTGGACCCTTTTCAATCTGGGTTTCGTCCCGGCTATGGCACGGAGACAGCATTGGTGGCCTTGGTCGACGACCTCCGCCGGGAGATGGATGCAGGATGTTCTACATTCCTTATGCTGCTAGATCTCTCAGCCTCTTTTGATACCATGGATCATGGGCTGCTGTTGAGATGGCTGCGAGACCTGGGGGGTCTGGATGGGACTGTTCTTGAATGGTTCCGCTCATTCCTCTCGGGGAGAAGCCAGCGGGTGGTGTTGGGAGCTGAAACATCATGCCCCCGCACCGTGACCTGTGGCGTTCTGCAGGGTTCCATCCTTTCTCCTTTATTATTTAATGTATATACGCAGCCCTTGGGGGAGGTCGTGAGAGGGTTCGGGGTATGATGTCACCAATATGCTGATGATACTCCGCTGTACCTCTCTTTTTCAGCTGACCCAGATCCTGCTGTCTCGTTGCTATCCCAGTGTTTGGAGGCCATGGCGGAGTGGATGCAGCAGAGCGGACTGAAGCTCAACCCCGATAAGACGGAGGTGATGCTGGTGGGGAGAGTGAGGGAGGTAGTGGCCCCCCGATTGGAGGGGTTCGTCCTCCTATAGCTCAGCAGGTCCAGAGTCTGGGGGTGATATTGGATGCAGATCTCCGCCTGGATCAACAGGTGGAGGTGGTGGCGAAGGCCACCTTCCGCCAGTTGTATCTGGTGCAGAGCCTGCGTCCATACATCTCCGGGCCGGATCTGGCCTCCCTCATCCATGCCTTCGTCACCTCGAGGCTGGACTACTGCAATGCGCTCTACGTGGGGCTGCCCTTGTTCCTGGTCCGGAGGCTGCAGCTAGTGCTGAATGCGGTGGCCCGGCTCCTGACTGGGATGGGTCATCGGGAGCACATAACACCTGTGCTCCGGACTCTGCACTCGTGGCCAATAGCGTGCTGAGCCAGGTTCACGGTATTGGTATTAATCTATAAGGCCCTTCACGGTCTGGGCCCCTCGTACCTCAGGGATCGCCTTGCCCTCCACGCCCCAGAGCGGCTCCTTTGGTCTGTGTGTGTGGGGGGGCCTTCTTGGAGGTCCACCGCATTAAGCGAGGGGCTACAATGGAGAGGGCGTTCTTGGTGGCCAGGCCGCGTCTTTGGAATTCCCTCCCGGAGGAAGCTCGCCTGGCCCCAAGCCTTTTGACATTCCAGCAGGCTTGTAAAACCTGGCTGTTCGCCCAGGCCTTTGGGGAGGGGTGGGTGGGGGGGTTCGGGGCGGGTATTGGCTCTCTCCTACCTTTTTGGTTTGTTTTTATAAATTTCTGTTTCCCCAATCATGTTTTAGGTTTAAATTTATTATATTGTTTTTAAAATGTTTTTATTGAATGTTTTATATTGTACGTCGTCCTGAGATGCCGTAGGCATAGGCGGCGACTCAGAAATGTTTATAATAAATAAATAAATATTTATAGGCACCCAGTGCAGAGCCTGGAGCACAGGTGTCATGTGCTCCCTGTGACCCGCCCCCGTAAGGAGACGGGCCACGGCATTCTGCACCAGCTGCAGCCTCTGGATCAGCTTCTCGGGCAGCCCCACATAGAGCGCATTGCAGTAATCCAGCCTCGAGGTGATGAAGGCATGGATGACTGTGGCGAGGTCAGAGTCTGAGAGATATGGCCAAAGCCACCGGACAGGATGTAACTGCTGAAATGCACTCCCCGCCACGGCCACAACCTGAGATTCCAGGCTGAGCTGTGAATCGAGGAGCACACCCAGACTCCATACCTGAGAGACCATGGGAGGGTGAACCCCCCCCAACAAGAGGAGACTCAACTACTCCCAGGCCCCGCAAGCCTCGCCCACCAACATCACCTCCGTCTTGTCAGGATACAGCTGCAGATGGCTCAACCTCATCCAAGCCCACAGAGCTGACCGGCACTGGAAAAATAAGGAGACTGCATGGCCTGGGTCGATGGAAAAAGAGAGGTAGAGCTGAATGTCATTAGCATACTGATGACACTGCATGCCCTGAAACCCTCTTGCATTCTCCCCTAACGGCTGCATATAGATGTTAAACAGGGGGGGGGGGGGAAGACGTACACTCCTCCAAGACCACCCGGTGAGTTCTCCCGGCCAGGAATGAACGAAACCAGTCCAAGATCGTCCCGCCTATCCCGGCACGGTCCCGCAGGCGAGTCACCAATACCTCATGATCGACGGTGTCGAATGCAGCTGAAAGGTCTAGCAGGACCAGTAAGGACTGACTACCCCAGTCCAACGCCAGACAGAGATCGTCAATCAAGGCCACCAATGCAGTCTCCGTACCATACCCAGGCCAAAAACCAGATTGAAAGGGGTCAAGGAAACCGGTGCGGTCCAGATGTTCCTGGAGCTGCCATGCCACAACCCGTTCAATAACCTTCCCTAAAAAGGGAAGGTTAGAGACCCACTGATAACTGGCAGGAGCATCAGCGTCAAGATATGGTTTCTTGAGCAGGGACCTAACCACAGCCTCCTTCAGGCAGTCAGGCACCCTGCCTTCCTGAAGGGAGGCACTAACCACCCCAGCCAGCAACGGCATAACGTCTCCTGGCTGACTTTCATCAACCAGGACAGGCAAGGATCTTGTTCGCAAGTGGTGGCATGAACAGATCCCAACAAGGACTCCACATCGGCAGGCGACACCATCTGAAACTGATCTCACAAAACAGGACCGGACGGGGCATCCATAGCCCCAAGATGATCCTCTGCAATAACTGTGGTACCGAAATCGTGGCGGGTGCGAGCAATCTTATCTACAAAGTACTCGATAAACCAGTCACAGCAGTCACTAGATTGCTCCAGGTCCAGATGGAGACAGGCAGGACTGACCAAACATTTCACCACCCGGAAAAGCTCTGCTGGACGTGACTTTGCAGATGCAATAAGGGCAGCAAAGAACTGCTGCATGCACCGCCACAGCATAGGCCTTTAACCTGCTCTTATGCTGCGATCAATCATACTGGTTGCGAGTCCGGCGCCACCGGCGCTCCAACCACCTGCTCTCCCGCTTCAAACACCGCAGGCACTCAGTAAACCAAGAAGACCTGCGGGAGACTCGGGAGGGCAGCGGATGCCTGGGGGCCACTTTGTCAGTGGTCTCAGCCAACAAGGTGTTCCAGAAGGCCACGAGATCATCGACAGAGCGGGTGTCAAGGTCCAGGGGAAACTCCCCCAGAGCATTCCGGAACCGATTCGGGTCCATAAGTCTCCAGGGGTGGACCGATCTAATAGGTTCTGCACCCCATTGGGGGCTGACATGTGCCAGGATGCATGCCTTAAGGAGGTAATGGTCAGACCATGACAAAGGCTCCACCCCCCCTAACTTCTACTAACTGACCCCCCGCCTCAAGACTGGTGCAGAAAACCAAATCCAGTGAATGTCCCTCCTTGTGTGTGGGCCCACAGATGATTTGGGGACAGGCCCATGGTTGTCATGGAGGCCATGAACTGATGCCTTGCTCCTCCAAGACCGGTGTCAGCGTGGATGTTAAAATCCCCCAGGACCCCTAATCTAGGGGTCCAGATGATCGCATCTGACACCAGATCAGCAAGAGCATGTAGGGATGCTGCCGGGCAATTGGGTGCACGGTACACCAACAGCACCCCTAATCTGTCCTCGGCCAAATCCAACACAAGATGGAGACACTCAACACCTGGTGGAGCCTGCACCGGATACCTCCTAAAGGACAGTGAATCCTTGATAACAATGGCTACACCGCCCTCCCTGTCCCTCCAGCCGAGGCTGATGCTGCACAGAGAACACAGCTGGAACAAGATCGGCCAGAATAGGGCCCGATTCATTGTCCAGCCAGGTCTCTGTAATACACACGAGGTTGGCTTCCCCCTCCGGGATTAATCTGTTTTACTGTCTTCCCCTGGCTGAAACTGGCCATAAGGGTTCTTTGAAATTCATGTCTTGGAATATCTCTGGTTTCTGGATCCAGATTGGTTTGCCTTTTTGAGGAATTTTGACCTGATCTTCTTTTAGGAAATCTGGCTACAAGCAGGAGATGCCATTTGTATCCAGGGTTTCCAGGGGTACTCTCTCCCTGGTATCAAAGTTAAAAATAAGGGCCGCCTTTCAGGAGGCCTGGCTATTCTGATTTCTGATAGGTATGGCAAGCCTTTCGTACCATTGTCTTTTACGAGACAGGAATTCCAGGTGGGCACCTGGGAGTTTCCTGGTGGTACTCGGTTGCTCTTACTTAATCTCTATGACCCTCCTCTACTTCAGCGTTTTACAATTCTGATATTTGGTTAGTATTAGAAGAGGTACTGGATCACTTGGACAGTAGTTTCCTTGTAGATCTCCTTGTTATGCCCAGTGACTGGAATGCCAGAGTGGGCTCTTCATTGAACTCTGATTTAGCTGTAATTCCAGAGAGCTGGTCCATGACAAGAAGATCGAGAGATCCAGTCAGGAATGAGGCTGGGATCTCTATGACTGGCCTCCTTATGGTAAAGGGACTGATGATACTTAATGGAAGTGGATTGGGGGACCCTGATGGAGGGTTTACTTTTGTTAATGCCAACGGCAGGAGCACAGTGAATTACATAGTAACGCGGATAATCCACTGGAGTAGATTTGTGAAATTTGCACTGATTTACCGCCCTGAAAGTGACCATTTGGCGTTGGTGTTTGATATTAGAGATTGCCTTTCTGATAATCTGCTTAAATCCTGGAAGAGGTATGGTACAGAGGGCCAGTACAGAGTTTGGGTTAGATGGAATAGCTCCTTAGTAGTTGAGACATTGACCCTGCTGTGGAGCCATGGATTTTGTCAACTTTGTGACTGTTATCAGCAGGTGATAAGGAGATAGAATTACTCGAGAGGAACTATTCATTGATAGTAGAGGAATTAGCTATCAATAATAATATTCTCTCTCTTGAGAAGCAGCGGACTAAGCAACAGACCAATAAATGGTATGACCAGGAATGTAGATCAGCCAAGCGTAGGCTCGTCCTTGCAAGGGCATCCTGGATTAAAGGATATTCTGAGTGTTCTGGCATAGTTACAAGGCCCTAGTGAAAGCTAAAAAACTCTGCCATACCCATTTGATTTGAGATAGAATTCAGGTGGCGGCCTCTCTCAAGGATTCTAGTGGGTTTTGGACTTTAATCAATAAAGAGATCCGTGGCAATCCTAGTAACCAGACAGCCTTAACTGACAAAAAAGTATGGATGTCGTTCTTTGAGGCACTTTTTTGTCTTAATATGGAGGAGAATGAATCCGATTCAGTCAAGTTTGCTAGACGTCTGCAGAAATGGGGTCTGGGGGCGTTTGATCCGCATGTTGGGGAAACTGAGGTGAGTTTGGCGCTCCAGAATCTCAAACATGGCAAGGCTCCTGGCAGCGACTTTATTGTCACCGAGGTTCTGCCAGTTTCCCAGGATTGGCTAATTATTTTACACAAATCAACAAAGGAAACCCTAGGGATTTGGGATGTTACCACCCTATCAGCCTCCTTCTAGTCATAGGGAAAGTTTACACCAAACTGCTTCTTAGCCATCTGGAAGCTTGGGCCTATGGGCAAAATATTATCCCACAGGAGCAAGCTGGGTTCTGGAAAAACTCTTCCTCCATGGGTAATTGTTTTATAATTACCCATGTCATGGCCACATATACGGAGATAAGGGCAGGGAGACTTTTCCTAGCCTTCATTGATTTCCGTAAGGCCTTTGATTCCGAAACTGAAATTATGGCAGAAGCTACATAAATTGGGTATAGATGACCATCTATTAGATCTTCTTATTTACCTATATGCTAATAACTCCGCAAAGATCAAACTGGGAGCAGATGGGAAACTTTCCAGCCCAATTCGTATTCTGAGAGGGGTCAGACAGGGTTGTGTTCTGGCCCCCTTACTGTTCAATGTCTATTTGATCTCATTAAGAAATTGTTGACCTCAGTTTGTCATCCCCCTAAGATCAAGGACAGACCTTTACCCATGCTGATGTATGCAGACGATATTGTCCTGATGTCCCAGACGAAAAAGGGACTCCATAACCAGTTAGAGAGTTTAATAGACTATTATGCGGAGAACAAACTGGACATCAATCTGCAGAAATCACAGATTATGGTTGTAGTCAGGAAACAACTTCCCAAGTGCAGATGGATCATAAAGGGCAAGGAATTCCCCCCAGGTGAACTCGTATGTTTACCTTGGTATTGCATTATCTGATAATGACTCGTGGGGGAAACATAAGAAGCTAATTGCCTTAAAGGCTAATGTGGCTGCCAATGGAATCTTACGGTTTGCCATGAGATCGCCTGGGGTCGATATCTCAACTATTCTGGGTGTTTTCAGAGCAAACATCCAATCTTTTGGCTGCGAAATTATGCCAGTTTTTGACCCTCAGGCTCTTGAGATTGTCCAGAACAAGTTCTTGAGGAAGCTATTAAGGATCCCGCAGAGTGTTCCAGCAGCTGTAGCTGGGGCTGAGATGGGCACCCTGACTATTAGCTGCTTGGGATGACAATCAGCCCTTAGGTATTGGATAAAATTATGTAATCAGGATGAGACCTCGCTATCTTCCCTCTGCTTTAGGGAAGAGTCGGAGCGCTCAGAAGTGCCCTCGTATCCCTGGATTTCCCAAATATCTACTTATTTGAGGCATTTGGGTTTATCATTCTCCTGTTTTGGGGGGGAAAGTGTACCACTGCAAAAGAGTTTAGTGAAACTCAGGATGAGTGATATGTCTAGACAGGATGTCTCAACGCTTCTCTCTCCTCGACCCTTGACTCTCTTGCCCCCCCCTCTGCTCGCCCCGTCCGCCCCCTCGACCCCCGCCCCTGGCTTACCCCTGCCATCCGCTACCTCCGCTCCTGTGCCCGGGCTGCCGAACGCCTCTGGCGCAAATCCCGCTCCCTCCCTGACTTCCTCCATTACAAATTCTCCCTCTCCTCCCTCTCCTCGGCTATCTCCCTAGCTAGGCAGCGCTATTATGCCTCTAGGATTGAATCTTTCTCCCGCGACCCTCGCCGCCTTTTCTCTACTTTCGACTCCCTTCTCAAACCCCCCTGCCCTCCCCCGCCCTCTTCCCTTGCTGCTCGGGATCTTGCGTCGTTCTTCACCTCCAAGATTGACAAGATCCGTCGGGATATTGCCTCCCGCCCCCCTCCGCCCCCCGCTCCCCTCCCGCCCCCTCCCCCCCCCCCCTCCCTCCTCGCATCCTTCCCTCCTGCCTCTCTCCAGGAAATCTCTGCTCTTCTCTCTTCATCCAACCCCTCCACCTGCCCCCTTGACCCGATCCCCTCCCGCCTCCTGACCTCTATTGCTCCCACTGTCGCTCCCCCCCTTCTGCATGTTGTCAATCTCTCCCTTTCCACAGGCTCCTTCCCCTCTGCCTTCAAACATGCCACTGTCTCCCCCATCCTCAAAAAGCCTACCCTGGACCCTTTCGATCCCTCTAGTTACCGGCCGGTCTCCCTCCTTCCCTTTGCTTCGAAGCTCCTGGAACGTGTCGTCTACTCCCGCTGCCTGAACCTCCTCTCTGCCAACTCCTCCCTCGACCCTCTCCAGTCCGGCTTCCGCCCCCTCCACTCTACTGAAACTGCCCTGGCCAAGATCACCAATGATCTACTTGTCGCTAAATCGAAGCGCCACTACTCCGTTCTTGTCCTCCTTGACCTCTCTGCTGCCTTTGACACTGTCGACCACTCGCTCCTCTTGGACTCGCTTTACTCTTTGGGCTTCCGTGGCTCTGTCTTTGACTGGTTCTCCTCCTACCTCTCTGACCGCTCCTTTAATGTCTCCCTCCCCGAGTCGACCTCCCCCTCCCTTCCCCTCTCGGTTGGGGTTCCCCAAGGTTCTGTCCTTGGCCCTCTCCTCTTCTCTATCTACACCCGGTCCCTTGGTGAAATTATTGCCTCCCACGGGTTCCAATACCATCTCTATGCTGATGACACCCAACTCTATCTCTCTACCCCCTCTCTCTCCTCCTCTGTCCGCTCACGCCTCGTCGACTGCCTCTCTGATATCTCCGCCTGGATGTCCCGACGCCAACTCAAACTGAACATGGCCAAGACTGAACTCCTCATTTTTCCTCCATCCCCCTCCTCTCCCTCTGACCTGACCATCTGCATTGATGGGGTCACCATCCGTCCTGTTCTCCGTGCCCGCAGCTTGGGCTTCATTTTTGACACGCACCTCTCCTTTAAACCTTACATTGACTCTGTGGCCAAATCCTGCCGATTCGCTCTCCTCAACATTGCCCGCATACGCCCCTTTCTATCTGTCTCCTCGGCCAAAATCCTTGTTCATGCCATGGTTATCTCTCGCCTCGACTACTGCAACCTCCTCCTTGCTGGCCTCCCTCGCTCCCACCTGTCCCCCCTTGTGGCGATCCAAAACTCTGCCGCCAAGGTCATTCACTCTGCCCGTCGCTTCGACCATGTGACGCCTCTCCTCCTCTCCCTTCACTGGCTCCCCCTTCCTGAACGTATCCTGTTCAAACTCCTGGTTTTCACGTTCAAATCGCTCCATGACCAAGCTCCCCCTTACCTCTCGGACCTAATCGCCCTACGCGCTCCTGCGCGCGCTCTCCGCTCTTCCGCTGTCCCCTCCCTCGCTCTCCCTCGCTTCTCCTGCTCGCCCAACCGCCTTCGTCCCTTCTCCCTCGCTGCCCCGCATGCCTGGAACTCCCTCCCTGCCGACGTCCGCCTCGCCTCCTCCCTCCGCTCCTTCAAATCCCTCCTCAAGACCCACCTTTTCCATGCTGCCTTTCCCAATGCCCTCTAGTCTTTCCCCTTGCTCTTACTGTCAGCCCTCCTCTGCTGACTGCTGCTACCGACCACCTTGTAACCAAGCCAAGTACACGCACCTGAGACTTCGCATCCGCCTGAATGTTTGTTTGTCTTCTCCCATGTCTCTCCCGCTGTCCCCTCTCCTTGTCTCCCCCTCCTTGTCTTTTAGATTGTAAGCCACAGGTAGGGACCGCAGCTGATTATATGTTCTGTACAGCGCCAGGTTGTTACTGGCGCTTTATAAATGTTTAATAATAATAATAATAATAATCTGGCTGCAATGGCCTCTTGGAAAATGGCACCCTGGCTACATCATGTTAAGCTACTGCATAAATTTGAAATTTATCTCGATAGCTTGAAAGAACCTATGCTTCGCAGAGATTTTACAATGCTACATTTCCAACGGTTTGCCTCCGCTATTGTACAAGGTTGATATAGCAATATACCCTATGAGAACTGGATTTGTCCATGTGGGAACTTTTGAGATCGAAGATTTAAAACATCTTCTTTTAGATTGTTCCCTCTATGACGATTTAAGACAGACATGCCTTGCCCCAATTTTGAAGGGGAAGGAATATTTTCCAGTTTGTCGGAAAATCGAAATATTACCGGCTGTGCAAGATGAGGTTGTTATAAAGGCAATTGCGTTATTTGCCTTTCTGGGGGCAAGGCTCTGTAGTAGCGTGGTCTTGTAAGAATGTGTAGGTAGATCTTACCTTCTGTAATGTTACTTGTGGCTATTTGTACTTGTTTTTCTCTTTTTATATATATGACTATGCTGTATGGCTTTTGTGCCTTGTATGTTTATGTTTTGTAACTGGCTATGGTGAAAGCTGATGCCTCAATAAATTATTATTATTTATTATTATTAACTCCCGGATAGTAGATGACTTATTGACAACCGACCTCGCGTTCAGCAGCACCAAACCAAGGCCTGGGATCTCCTGGGCCTCGACCCACAACCTACCCACGTGGGGGGTTGGGAGGGGAACGGGCACAAGGCACCACCCCCTCCTCACTGATGGAACACACCTCCCCTTTGGACCATATCTCCCCCGACCCGAAACAACCCCAATAGCTGCGGAAGCCCTCCCATCCTCGGAGAACCCCGTTAGACACCCACAGGCCTGACAGGCCCAATGGCCCCCAACCCCCCTGCCCACCTCTGCCACTGGCGGGCAACCCCCCACGTGGAGGGTCACCCCAGCTCACACCAGGGATTCCCCTCCAACCTCCCCCCCTGCCCCATCACCCTCTCCTGCCACCAGAGGGAGGCTACTAACCCTCACACACACACACAATCCCCCCACCTACTACCCAAAGTTCACTCCCACACACACACACAATTCCCCACACAATAAATATAACACCCACCCCCTCAGTCACGTATCTTCACCCCCTGCTCCCAATCGGGGGGGGGGGGG
>QEPC01006548.1:4017187-4042569 GCA_003113815.1 Sphenodon punctatus | reverse complement strand
GGTGACTCCGGGGGGGGGAGGGGTGGTCCGCTGGTGCCAGAGGCGGGCAGAGTGGGGTTTAGGGGGTGGGGTCCCTCTCGCCAGCCTTTCGGGGCAGCCCATGGAGGGTGGGTGTCTAACAGGGTTCTCTGAGTATGGGAGGGCTTCCGCAGCTATCAGGGTTGTTACGGGTCGGGGGAGATATGGTCCAAAATGGAGGTGTGTTCCATCAGTGAGGAGGGAGCGATGACTTCTGCCCATTCCCCTCTCAACTCCCCACGCGGGTAGGTTGTGGGTCGAGGCCCAGGAGACCCCAGGCCTTGGTTTGATGGTGCTGAACGTGAGGTCGGTTGTCAATAAGTCAACTACTGTCTGGGAGTTAATCCCGGAGTGGGACACCGACCTCGTGTGTATTACGGAGACCTGGCTGGATGATGAATCTGGCCCTCTTTTGGCCGATCTTGTTCCAGCTGGGTTCTCTGTGCAGCATCAGCCTTGGCTGGAGGGACGGGTGGGGCAGTGTTGCCATTATTATCAAGGATGCATTGTCTTTTAGGAGACATCCGGTGCAGGCTCCACCAGGTGTTGAGTGTTTCCATCTTGTGTTGGGTTTGGCCAGGGACAGATTAGGGGTGCTGCTGGTGTACCGTGTACCCAATTGCCCGGCGGCATGCCTACATGCTCTTGCTGATCGGGTGTCAGATGTGATCCTCTGGACCCCTAGATTGGTGGTCCTGGGGGATTTCAATATCCACACTGACATTGATCTTGGAGGAGCAAGGCATCAGTTCATGGCCTCCATGACAACCATGGTCCAGTCCCAAATCATCTGTGGCCCCACACATGAGGAGGGACATACACTGGATTTGGTTTTCTGCACTGGCATTGAGGTGGGGGGGTCAGTTGGTAGAAGTCAGGGGGGTGGAGCCTTTGTCATTGTTTGACCATTACCTCCTTAAGGCATGCATCCTGGCGCATGTCCACCCCCAACGGTGCAGGACCTATTAGATCGGTCTACCCCCGGATACTTATGGACTCGGATCGGTTCCAGAATGCTCTGTGGGCATTTCCCCTGGACCTTGACACCGGCTCTGTCAATGATCTCTCGTAGCCTTCTCCTTGTTGGGGGCAGTTTGCCCTCCTGTGGTGTCTCAATTGTGGAGTGTGGGTGTGCTCCTCGATTCATGGCTCAGCCTGGAATCTCAGGTTGTAGCTGTGGCGGGGAATGTATTTCAGCAGTTAAATCTTGTCCAGTGGCTTTGGCCGTATCTCTGACTCTGACATCGCCACTGTCATCCATGCCTTTGTCACCTCGAGGTTGCAGTAATCCAGCGCGCTCTACATGGGGTTGCCCGAGAAGGTGGTCCGGAGGCTGCAGCTGGTGCAGAATGCCACAGTCCGTCTCCTTATGGGGTCGGGCCACAGGGAGCACATGACACCAGTGCTCCGGGCTCTGCACTGGCTGCCTATAAAGCACTGGGTGAGGTTCAAGGTGCTGGTTCTAACCTTGAAAGCCCTTCACGGCCTGGCCCCATCTTATCTGCAGGACTGCCTCACTCCCCATGTGCCAGTGTGACCCTTGAGATCGTCCATGAGAGCCTTTGTGGAGGTTCCCCGGCCGAGGTGGGTGGCCACCGATGTTAGATCTTTTTCGGTGGCCGCTCCTGTGTTGTGGAATTCGCTCCTGGAGGAGGCTCGGTTGGCTCCCACTCTCCTGCTATTTCGGCGTTTATGTAAGACCTGGCTGTTCCGCCAGGCCTTTGGCGAGGGGGAGGGGGTGGGGTGGAGATAGAGTGGGTTTCTTTTCCCCGTATTGGTGATTTGTTAATTGTTTTAAATTGTGTTCTCGTTTATATTATTGTTCGCCGCCCCGGGCTGCCCTGTGGGCAGGAGAGGCGGGATAAAAATGTTAATTAAAATAAAATTGCCCAGGTCGCTAGAGCTCAGGGCCATTAGTGGGAGAACTGGCCCTGTTCCTGGCAGTGCAGGACTGATGGAACGAGGCAGCCACAAGAAAGAGACTGGAGCAGAGGAAGCTGCGAACAGTGAGTTGCAGGTGTCCTTGCAGGGTTCCGAGGTAGAACTGGGGAAACAGGGATAAGGACTGGCTGGTGGGAAAAGGGCTTCACAAGGACCTTGGGGCTGGGTCAAGCAGAGACCATGCAGACTTATCAGTACATTCATTTGTGTTCTATATGGGTGTGTAAACAAGGCATGCTGACCCATGGCCACAACCTATCTAAATCCGTTCAGAATCGGCACCACTCATGGTTTTTTGTGCTTGCCTCCTGGATTACTCAGCCATTTTTTTCTTTCTCTCTGTATTTCTCTTTTGGGGGAAGGTCTCCTTTCCTCGTGTGAACTCACTGTTTTCTCTCCACTCTCGCGTTGTGGGATGCCTCCAGCACCAGTCATTGTTACTCACATTGACTTAGGGGAAATAGCTTCTGGTGCTGATTATCCCAGCCTTGGGCCTCTGCCAACTGTACTCTGGCCTCTACCCAAGCAAGCCCATTATTGGTAGTTCCCCTTCCAGAGGAATGGCCTCTTAACTGCTTCAGGTACACAATCCAAAGACCTAGGGGGTCGGAACATCTCCCTAAAGTGCTCCAGTCTGTGTGTACAATTGGTGCTCTGGCCTTGGCACCCATGAGCTCACCCCGTGTACGTTCATGGCCCTAGCCCTTGCTAGGCTGGTTACTGACCTTGCCGATGGCCCTGGTGCCTCAAAGGTCCGTGGCCTTCAGTCTCCCGGGGACCTCCCTCCTGCTTTCCCTTGCAGCTGCCATTGTTGGCCCTCTCCCTAGGGCCTGGAGGCTGAGCATCCTCCTCACCCCAAACCTCCACTAAGGGGTTCTGAGTCCTGCTCCTCCTCTCTCTGATATTTGGCCCTTGGTTATACCTCCTTGCCCTTACTCTGGGGATCCCAGCCTACTCTCATTTCAGCTCAGCTCCTGACCATAGGATCCTTTTACTCTGGGTAATCCCCTCTTGCTTTCATGGTAGTCCTTGGCCTGTCTGGTTGCCTCCTCTGTTCCACTGGGGACCTAGCCACTACCATCCTCTGCTCCCCACTGGGATCTTACTCTCTCCACGCTGGGCCCTTGTCAGACCCTCGGAGCAATGCAGATGGATCTCGCCAGCCTCCTCATTGGTGATTAGGTGAGCAGGAGAAACGAGGGAGAGTGAGGGAGGGGACAGAGGAAGAGCGGAGAGCACGTGCAGGAGTGCGTAGGGAGATTAGGTCCGAGAGGTAAGGGGGAGCTTCAAATATCTGGGAATAGTGTTTGCATATAATAATTCTTGGACCCCTCATATCCAGTCTGTTAAGCAGGAAGCACTGTCAACTTCAGCTGCTATTTGGAAGTTCTATGCTAATAAGGGAGGGAAACTGGCGGCTCCTGCGATCCAGGTCTTTGAAAAGAAAATAATGGCAAAACTCAGTTACGGAGTTCAGATATGGGGATATTCCCCTGCTGCTATCTCCCTGTTGGAGCCGGTCCAGAATAAATTCCTACGGAAAATACTTGGTTAAATTGGCGTTGGTTAAATTGGAAACTCGTTCCTTGTCATTGGGTGTATTACTGTTGAAATTGTTGTTATGCTTTGCATTAAAGTTGGCCCATTCAATAGACTCAATTACCAAAAGGTGTTTTGATATAGAAGTTCAAGATTATAATAATAATTTCCCGTGGTTGAGATTTATTTATTATCAATTGAATGGGCTGTGTCTTTCTATGTCTTTTTGCTACAATTTCCCTTAAAAAGTGGGCTGAAAATGATAACGGAAAGACTTTCTGATATTGATGCACAAACTCTACGCAGCCAAGCATGTCAGGCTCGTGCTTCTCCTTTTTATCGTTTTATTTTACCACCAAGTGATGGATGTCATTATTTAAAGGTCTTGACTAATTATGGTTTGAGAAGAGCCTTTACATCCCTCTGATTTCAGACCTTTGATTCGGCTATATTGGCAGGGAGATATTTAGGTCTACCTTATGAACAGAGGAAATGCCCTTGTGGAGAAAATTCAGTGGAGGATTTGGCCCATTACTTGTTAAATTGCCCGCTCTATGCAGCTGTGAAAGCTAAAATGTGGTGTGAGTTAAATCCCCCTTGGGGTTTGATGCAACAGGATTTGATGATTTTTTGCCTTTCTGACGCCATGTGTTGACGAAGGTGGAAATGGTGGCCTCCTTTGCCCTGCGGGCTAGTTATTTAAGGGAAAAAATTCTTGCTGTTAGGATATGAATTTTGTTGTATGTCTGTGTATAAATGTTAATTATTTCTTTAACCTGATATTGGGTAAATCCATCTGATTTTCTAAAGGTTGTTGTATTGTATGGTTATTTTGAGAGAGATTTAAAAAAAAAATTTTTTTGTAAATGATTCTTGTTGTCAAGGCTTTGGCCAGTACAAAAATAAACAAGCAACAAGCAACAAAAGCAGTAGCAGTACAGCTGCAGAGGCAACTAGACACCAATACTATATTGGGGAAATTCTAGTCGTTTTTTTGGTTTGTTTGTTTTTTAAGCTAGATAAAATTTATTTGCGTAGCTAAAGCCATAGCATAACAAAATACAATTGCATTAGAAAAACATAAATATCCAGTACAAAATATAATTCCTACAAAAACTTACTAATTTGAAATAACTATTAAACTAAACTAAGCTAAAATTAATCAGCTGATCTCAAAAATTACCATAGAATCTACACAGCGGTACTTATCCTTTTAACCTAATGAGACCCTTATGGTCTGAGATTTTATTCAGACTGAGGCTACATTCTTCATTAGAATTCCCCATGGTAAATATTAAGTTCTTTAACACCTTAAGAACTTTATCGGCTCAAACAAAATAAATCAGCAAATAAACGATATATGAAGATACACCTAAGAGTCAGCAAATCTTACCGTGACAAATAGGCTGCATTTTCTATATCTGAGGACAAAGGGAGGTATCCTATGAACAGTTTCCTAAGTTGGACAGCCTTCATTAAGAACGCGGCAGATTTCTGTTATAAAGAAATCATTTTTTGAAGTGCCAAGAAGAATGGCAAGAAGAGTATGATCTGATCTGCCAGGATATTTATCAATAATAGCTCCTAGAAGTTCCTGTCTCGGGGCATCATATAAATGGCATCGAAGGAAAATGTGATCTACCATTTCCACCTCCAGGTTGTCAAATGGGCATAGCCGGTAAGCATAAGGTATACCTCACATCCTGCCTTCCAGAACAGCAGAGGGAAGAGCATTCGCTCTTGCAGAGCAAAGCAATTGCTTTGCTCTTCTGGAGAGAGGGGCCTCTATATAACCTGCTACCTGCCCCTTCTCAGGGATCCACCGCAGGTAGTCCCGCATGTGGGGAGAAAGGCCCAGGCTGCCAATTTCCAACTGGCGGCTGATATCCTCAGAACGGCCTAGTATCTCACCTTTTAATCGAAGATGGGTGTTTATGGTGGAGATATTCTGGAGAAAACATTTGCCTCACTTGCAAGTTTACCTTCTCAGCCCATTGACTGGTATAAGTATCCTCCTTCAAGTCCCTCAACAGTTGTAGTCCCTGACTAAAATTTATTTTAATCCAGAATTTTAAGGCGGCTTCCACAGCTATCTGGGACCAAGATTTCTGCCCCAGTTCCAACCGAACCGCTGCCATCGGAGTGCCCCGTAGAACCCCCAAAATCCTCTGCAGAAATTTCAACTGAATCCTGTCAATCTGATTCGAGCAAAAAGGAGCCCACAGTTCAGCTCCATAAAGGAGTTGAGCGCGAATTTTGCTGGAATGGACCTACAAAGCAGGGAATACAGCCATTCTTCCCTGTTTGCAAAAAAGGCCGATGATAGATTTAGCAGGGTCTTGCGCTGCTCTTAACGCCCGATTGACATGATGTTGCCAGGAGCAAGATCTATGAAATAGGAGCCCCAGATAGCGAAAGGCAGGTACCTGTTGAATAGGGATTCCCTCAATATTCCAGATCTGGGTTTTAGTCTTAGAAGAAAAAACTAGGACCTTTGATTTGTCATAATTGATGGTCAAGGAGTTTTTTTAACAAAATACTGCAAGAGCCTGGAGCTGTCGTTTAAGTCCCAGACGTGTCTGAGAGAGCAGTGCCACGTCATCTGCATAACATAGACATCCGACGGGCTTTGATGCCAGTTTGGGAGGAAAGAAGCTCGGATCTGCCATGCTAGGTATCACCTTGTTAATGAAATAATTAAAGAGCACCGGCGCTAGAACACAGCCCTGTCTTACCCCCAAAGTAGTGGAAATTGGGGGAGTAACATGTCCCTGCGGATCCAGGTTAACCACCAGGGAAGTATGTTCATGTAACGAGTAGATCAGAGCCAAAAGGCGCCTATCCATGGTAGAGGCCTGCAACTTTCCCCACAAGGCATCTCGGTCTACTGAATCAAATGCGGCCCTAAGATCCAAGAAAGCCACGTACAATGCACCCTTGCGAGCCCTATATTTAACTGCCAGGTGATAAAGAATATGGCATTGCTCGATAGTAGAGCGGCCTCGCTGGAAACCAGCCTGCTCTGGGCCAAAACTTCAGTCTGGGCCATCCACTCACTTAGTTTCCCCAGTAAGTATTTGGCATAAAGTTTAGCCACGACAGACAACAAGCTGATGGGCTGATAGTTAGCTGGGTCTGACTTACTACCATTTTTGTAAATGGGAATGACCACTGCCATGTCCCAAACCCTCGGAACTTTGCCAGTATTATTAATGGCAGTAAAAAGGACTGCCAAGATAGGTAGCCACCATGCCTTGTGGGCCTTCAGCTGTTTGACTCGTATAAGATCCAGGCCTGGAGCTCGATTATTACTAAAGGAATCTATCAAGAACTCAACTTCATCCTCTCGGACCGGGGGCCACAAAGGGGCCTCCTCTGGGATGGTGATTTTGACAGCCTGAGGTTGATTCTCTCCTGTGGCGGTAGAATTGTAAAGGTTCTCATAATGAGACATCCGGGCTGCTGGTGAGATATATGTGATGGACTTAGATCTCTGGGACCCCCCAATGGAGCCATTGACTAACTGCCAGAAGCGTCTGGCATCCCTCAAGTTTGCTGCCTGCAAGAGGCTGTTCCATTGAGCATCCCAAAATCTCCGTTTCTTACTAAGAATTAATTTTCTATACTGAGTCCTGCATGCTACATAGTTAGGGGGCAAAACAACTGCTCCAATTATCCTGTAACGATGATACATTTCCTGAAAATTCCAGTCTGAGTTCTAGACTTCCTACAGGATAGAGACCACACTTGTCAGAGTGATGAATGATTTGCTGATGATTTTAGATTAAAAACAGCTGACCATTTTGGTCATGTTGGACCTTACAGCAACATTCAATGACTGACCATGTCTGCTGCTTGGCAGCTGAGGGATGTTGCTGGCATGATGGGAACAGCTGGCAGATGGTTTGAGTCATATCTAGAGGAGCAGAGTCAGCCAGTGATGATGAACAACTATGCATTATCCCCAAGAGACTTGAAATGTGGTGTTCCCTAAGGTTCAGTCCTTTCGCTCATGTTGTTCAATATATATGTGCAACCCTTTGGGGAGGTCATCCTGACCAAGCACTGTTCTGAATATCATCATTCTCCCCCTGCTTCCTGGGCAGTCCTCCTGACGGGTAGTTCTCCTACATGACCAACAGGAGGCAGAGTAACAAACGTTTCGACGCATGCATGAGGAGAGCTACCCTGATTCGTTCCTCCGTTTTCATCTCTGCCTCAGGACTGGCAGCAGTGCTATTTCTTAGGAAAGAAAAATAATGAGAAAAGAGTTAGTTTCGGTGGGGCCTGATCGGGGGTGCCTCTGTTCTCTGCAGCAGTCCTGAACAAGCGCAACTACACTCCAGGCGGTACCTTAGAAGCAGCTTTGGTGCAGGGGAGCTGACAGGACTGAGTTAGTTTCCAGTGGCCCGTTAGAGATTTTCTTATCGGCTTTTCCCCCCGCTCCTGGTAGGCAGTGCCCGGACTCTCCAGAGCCTGCTTTTTTGCTGAGAAGCCTTACTCTTCATCCTCCTTTCCCCCTCCCCCTCCGAGAGCAATGGCTGAAGGGGGTGTTCAAATTCCTTGAGCAGCAGGAGATAGCGACACACAGGAACCCCTGCAGCGCCCGGAGGCAGTGGACATTGAACTGCAAGTGTGGGGGGAGGCATTGACATGCCTTCATAAGACCATGGGAAAGGTATTGGACTCCCTGAATCTTCTCTGTGAGAAGAAACAAGGGAAGAGAAAAAGACTCTGCTCTGAGCTAAAAAAGGCGCCAAATCAGGCAAAGGCAAAGAAAGCGCAAAGAGCTAACAGGCCGCCAGTTGGCGCCATTGCAAAGCTTTTGGATTCCTTTCTCCTCTTCTGAGGAAAATGATTCTGATACCCAGGCTAAAGCTCCTGGAAATCGCAAACTCCTGAGAGCTTCTTCGTCTTCTTCAGAGCCCTCTGATCAGGATTCAGAGCTAGAGGAAGGGGAACTGGAGGAACAGCCAGGCACCTCAAAAGATCAGGATAGAGTTCCCCATCCAATATAAAGAGGAGTTAATGGCTCACATGGTTAAAACCCTTAAGTTACAAGAAAGGGAGATTCCTTGGAGTCTGAGGAAGAAGAACCCTGAGCTCATATGCCCTTAGCACATGTTAGAGACTCAGGGGTTCCTTTGGACAAGGACTTTGAGAGGATGGTCTTGTCAGAGTGGAAATCTCCCACCAAAGCTTTCAAAATGAATAAAGTAGTCTTTATTAGCGTGGCCGTAGGCCATAGCTTACATCCTTGAGAAAAACAAATGTCCCATGTGGACAAGTTCATCCCAATACCACAAGCAACCAAACTATCCAGTTATTACAACTTGAATCAAAACAAGATATTAATCAAAATTAAAATACAAACTCAAGGTTGGTATGTACAAACGGTAGAATACAACCAACCCTGCACGATGCATATCACTATAACCCTATGGCATAGAGAAAGATCCCCTTCCATCTAAAATAAAATACCAGACAAAATTGACTGAAATTTGACAGACACTAGTAATAGATACAGTAATCTAATCCCACAGGAAAGTGAATTATACCACCCCAGACTGGACTGATGACATATTCTATGGGCATAAAGGATAGAAATCTATCCCTGGCATGAACAGCCGCAATTAGAAACTTTGCCAGACTTCTGATAACCTCTGAGTTTGTATTGTCCAATAAATGGGCAAGAAGCACCTGGTTAGTTCTTCCCGGGAGGTTCCTAATATGCGCAGCCAGAAAAATATTCCTGGGTTCATCATACAAATGAAAGTCCAGAATAAAATGGTCCGTAGTCTCGACTGCCAGATTATCAAATGGACACAGTCTCATAGAAAATGGAAAAAAAACCTTCTGCGTCCTTCTAATAGGGCGGTACGGAGAGCATTTGTTCTGGCTCGAGCAATAAGTGACTTCTCGGGGAAATGGGCTCCTGGAGGTACCGGGCCATCTGGTCTATTTTGGGCACCCATAATAGGTAGTCCCTCATGTGCAGAGTTTCCCTGATACTCGCCAATTCTCCCTGCCTCCCTATATCTCGCCACCTGCCCACCACTTCTTTAGTGAGTGCAGTCGGCAGCTTATGCTTTAAATACTCTTTGGAAAGGCCCATGCGTCTCAAAATGGATCCCATCTTCTCCACCCAGGGGCTAACAAAAGGATCTTTTCTGAGATCTGACAAAAGTCCGGGGTCAACAGAGATCTCAATTTTCACCCAAAATTTCAGAGCGTGCTCAGTTGCCGTCTGCTGCCAGCTTGGCTGTCCCACTTCCTGCCTAATAGCAGCATATGGCGTACCCTTAGGAATGTGTAATAATCCCTGGAAGAATCTCGCCTGCAGGGAATTGAAAGAGTTTGACAGGAAAGGTGCCCATAGTTCAGCTCTGTATAAGGCCTGAGCCCTGACCTTGGAATTGTGCACCTGAATAGCAAGGTTAACCGCACTCCTTCCCGAGTATGTAAAAAATCTAAGGATAGAACGAGAGGAGCCCTTAGCTAGGGAAGTAGCCCTTCGAATGTTATTCCTCCAGGTCCCTGCTTTGTGGAATAATATCCCCAAATATCTGAAACTAGAGACCTGCTGGAGGGACTGCCCTGCTATAGCCCAGTTGAGTACTTTCCTTTTCCTAGAAAAGACTACTACTTGAGATTTCCTAGCATTAATAGTCTGTCGATGAGAGTCGCAAAATGTTGCAAACACTGCAAGTTGCCTTAGTAACCCCATCCAAGTCTGTGATAGTAAGGCCACATTGTCCGCATAGCAAAGAGCTCCAATTGGTCTAGTAGCCAGCTTGGGTGGGTGAAACTTCTGGTCAGCCACCAGAGCAATAACATCATTAATATAATAATTAAATAAAGCCGGTGCCAGCACACAGCCCTGCTTAACGCCAGCGCTTGTAGCTACCAGGGGGGGCGTGTTATGTGGCCCTGGCGCTCAACCCTAACTACCAACTCAGAATTTGAATAAAGGGAGCGGATAAGAAACAGGAGCCTTTTATCAATTGTTGATTTAGCCAATTTGGCCCAAAGAATGGACCTGTCAATTGAATCGAATGCCGCCTTTAAATTTAAAAAGGCGACATACAAAGTCCCGTTCCGCTCCCTGTATTTAACAGTAAGATGGAATAGGATGGTGCAGTGGTCTATAGTAGAGCGCCCCTCCTGGAAGCCAGCTTGCTCTGGAGCTATTGCTTTAGATTCTTCAAACCAACCGATGAGCTTAGTCAATAGCAGTTTTGCATAGAGCTTCCCAAGCACACTGAGAAGGCCGATCGGTCTATAGTTCCCAGGCTCATTGGCAGAGCCTTTTTTGTATATAGGGACAATTATAGCCTTCTGCCAGTCCTTTGGGATCATTCCTGAACTATTAATAGCTGTAAACAAGACTGCTAAGATGGGGAGCCACCAGTCCCTATGCATTTTGATGAACTCTGCATGAATAAGGTCTGGCCCAGGCGCCTTGCCATTCCTCAAGGAATCCACCAAGACCTCTATTTCCTCCTCACGTACCGGAGGCCAAGAAGGAAAATCCTCTATAGACTCAAACACCTCGGCCTGTGATACTAATCCACTGGCCGGATTGTACAGGGAATAGAAGTGGTCTATCCAAACCTGAGGGGAAACAGGGAATGTGGGATTAATAAGCTCGTAATTAAGTGACCCGTTTACCAGGTGCCAGAATGATTTAGTATCATTCTGATTTGCTGCCTGGAGAAGATTCTCCCACCGAAGGTCATGAAACTGATTTTTCTTTTCCTTAATAAGATGCCTGTACTTGGCCAGCGGTTCAAAATAGACAGCCGGCAGATGGACAGTAGCAACTTTCCTATAGTGTCTGTAAATAGACTGCAACTGCACCTTGGCTACTCGACATTCCCTATCATACCATGGTTTGTGCCTCCCTAAATATCCCACCAAAGAAGCCCTGTCACCGGGCAAAATATAGCGTGTTAATTGCTCAATGAGTAGATTAAATGAGATTATTACCTCCGGGGCCTGGCAGGGGACAAGTAACTGGGCTCGTATACTACTACATGTAGTCTCAGTAGTAAATTCGTGAAGATGTTTAGATAATAAATTACTCCAACGAAGTACCTTATGTATGTCCAGGGAAGGCTCAACCGGGACCTGAGTAATCTGAGGGCAACAAGAGGAAGTGCCAGTATGCATGTTAGGGGTAGATGGTCTGAGGCCAAGTTAGTTCCCACCTCAAAATCCCAAATAAGAGGTGGCACAGGAGGAGAGACAAGAATGTAATTGACCGAACTGGAGCTACCCGGGCCCAGGTACGTGAATTCACCCTCCAAGTCCCCAAACCCAGCCCCATTAAGTATATGGAGATTTAGGTCCGCAGCCAGTTTAGCCAGCCTGATACCAGCCGAGTTAAGTCTGCTGTCCTTCGATGTTCTTGTTCTTAGTATCCCCAAGGGGTCAGGAGGGAGGGGGTCACAGTATGGGTTAAGTGATGTATCATCGGGTCCTATCCGGGCATTAAAGTCACCCATGACCATAAGGAGGCCTGCCGGATATTTAATTTCAAGGGCCTCCAAAAACTGCTGCAGGGCATCCCACATGCCCTTCCTGTATGAACCAGCACTAGACGGGGGCATATATGTGTTAACTAACAATAATGTAGTTGAGCCTACTTGAAGCACCAAGCTCTGGGCCAAAGGTGAAATCACATCGGTTTCAATAACCCTAAAAGGGGCTCTATGGGCAACAAAACAAGCCAGCCCCCCACAAGGGCCGGCCCCTCTGGTGATACTTGACTGCTGGCAAATCAAAGGCTGCATAGCCTTCCAAGGATGGGAGCGTCCTAGCCCAAGTTTCCTGGACAAAAATGACTGTAAAAGACCTAAGGTATGCAATAAAGTCCGTATCAAGTTCTTGCCTGGCCCAACCTGTGATGTTCTAAGAACAGATTGTCAGTCCATCACAAGGTGGGCCCAGTTTCTGTCATGAAGTTTTCATCAACCCCTGGTCGAATTCCACTTCATGGCCCCTGTTTGTCAAACGAGCCTTTGGTGATTGCCCTTGCAGACACGTCTCCTGAATTGCCCCACTTTGTAGCACTGTTGGAGAAAGGGAGCGAGCCAAAGTCAACGTAGCTGACCTCTGGTCATAAGATGTTTTATCAGTGGAGAGAAACTGCTGACCCCTATCCACACCGGGCATAAGAGGAACAAAGAGATCAGAGTTCCCTGGGGCTATACTTTGGCTTTGTGCCAGTCCCTGAGGCTGTATTCCATTTAGAGCCAAGGCAGGAAAGCAAGAAGATCTTTTGCCAGTTACACCAGAGTTAGATTGCAGTACCTGTACTTTGGAAACAGTCCCTAATGAATAAAACGCAGGAGTCGCTCTACTCCTTTTCCAGAAAAAAAGGAGCTCTTTAAGAGTCCCAAGGTGGACGCAGCTGCTGCTTCATTAGCCAGACACTTTTTCCCCACAGAGGGCGATTGATATCCGAGAGATGCAACAGATAAGGCAATCGATGCAGCCCTCAGAAAAAGTTTCTATGCAGCAGCCTCGGTGCTACACATAAACATCGTTACTACTTATGTAGCCAGAGCCTTGATTGCATGGTTCACAGAGGTTCAAGACCCTGAAATCTCTGATAGGAGGTTAAAGACCCTAACTTCTAGAATTTTGCTTGCTATAGCCCTCATGGCAGATGCATCCACTGACGCTGTCTCCTGGGTGGCCAAATCCGTAGCCAGTAATGTGGCAGCAAGGTGGCGCTTGTGGCTCAGATCCTGGTCTGGGGATGATAATGCTAATAATCTTGTGGCTGGGCCTTACAAAAGCCAGAAGCTGTTTGGGGTCTGTCTGGACAAAGTCCTCACAGAAACCTCTGATAAGGCAAAAGCAAAAACCCTACAACAACTGGGAACCAAGAGGAGATTTTTTCAAGGGCAGGGCTTTAAGGCAGGTGGAAGCTCTGCTGCCTTTAGAAAACTTTTTCCTTCAGAAGCTAGGGATAATAGGCCTCTTTTTCGTTTTAAAGGACAGAAACAGTGAAGGTTTGAAAAGCGGAGGCCCAGGAATTTCCCCTCCGCCCAGTCCAAGCAGGACTCCTAACTGGACCAGGTCCTTGAAGATAGGAGGCAGGCTTCAGGCCTTCTCAGACGTCTGGGACAAGTCAGTCTCAGATGCCTGGGTCAAGGAGGTGGTATTACATGGCTATTCCCCCGAGTTCCGCAGGAATCCAAGAGATTTTTTTCACCGTTTCTCCTGCTTCCAAAAATCCACTCAAGCATTAGGCGATGCTAAGAGAAATAGGCTAAAGGCCATAGTGGCGGTAGAGCCAGTGCCCCTACAGGACAGGGGCAAGGGCATTTATTCCATCATTTTCCTGGTCCCAAAGAAGTCGGGAGACTGGAGGGCGGTTTTAGACTTCAAGTTTGTGAACAAGTGGGTCTGCAAATCCCTCGGGTCTATTTGTCAAAGCCTGACCAAAGGGGACTGGCTGGTATCTCTAGACTTGAAGGAAGCCTATCTCCATGTCCCTCTTCACCCGATCCGCAGGAAATTGTTCCGTTTTTGTTACACCGGTCTACACCTGCAGTACAGAGCCCTCCCGTTCGGGCTGTCATCTGCCCCTCGAACGTTCGTGAAAGTCCTCATTCCCTTGGTAGCCAATCTCAGGAAGGAAGCCATGCATGTTTATCCATATCTGGACGATCTTCTGATCAAGTCCCCGTTCAAACAAAAGATGATGGCACATGTTTCCAGGATAATAGCTTACTTGAAGGCTCACGGGTTCCTAGTAAACAGAGTCAAGAGTGCCCTGAGTCCATCACGCACCTTGGAACACCTGGCGGATGGTAATAGATACCAATTTAGACTCCGTCACAGTAACTGCCCCCAGACAGGAGAAAATCAGGAACCTGGTCCTCAACTTGATACAAAGCGACAGGCTCAGGCTCAAAACCTTGGCGAGATTACTGGGCCTATTGATTTCATCCCATCACCAAATTCAGTGGGGCCGTTATCATCTCAGACCCTTGCAGAAGCTGCTGCGGCCAATACAAAGAAAGCTAACGCTGGGTTGGAACCCCTGGGTAACAATCCCCTCAGAGTTAAAACACTCAATGTCTTGGTGGTTAGACACGGGGAGATTAGAAACCGGAACCCCTTTGGTAGAACCACAGAGACTGGTCCTCACAACGGATGCAAGCCTGACTGGTTGGGGGGGGCTAACCTGAGTCACACCTCAGCTCAAGGAACGTGGAACAGCCAGGACACCCAACGTAGCATAAATCTTCCCGAACTGAAGGCAATCCAGCTAAGTTTACGGAGCCTGGGCCACAAAATTCACAACAGTCGTGTGTTGGTTTATACAGACAGCATAACAGCGAAGGCATACATAAATCACCAGGGGGGATTGAGATCTCTCGCTCTCCACAGGGAGGCGTCCAAGATAATGCAGTGGGCCCAGGACCACTTACTGTCGCTGAGGGCGTTACACATAAAGGGAGCGGAGACTACAAGGGCGGATTGGCTCAGCAGACGGACTATAGATCCTCCCGAGTGGGCACTGAACAAGAGAGTTTTTCAAGACCTAGTCTGCTGTTTCGGATCACCAGTGATGGAAATGTTTGCCAGGCATGACAACAAGCAAGTGCTGAGCTTTATGTCCAGGGCGGTAGGCCAAATCAAATCAATTTATTCGGCACTGGCTTTCGCCTTGGCTAACAAACATATAACATTTAACAATAAAACAGTACAACAAACATATATAACAATTTAGTCGCTGAAAAAGCAGAACATTCAAGAACACTGCTAGTATTTATCAAAAGCCCCAACCTCCATCACTAGCCTGGTGAAAAACAACCAGGTATAAGATTAAATTTAGCAACATAGTTGGAACATATCTTAGTAACATTACAGCAAATCATTGCCGATGGTTTGCAAGATAGCCCCCTGCCCTATAGGCATATCTCATTGTCCTTCATTGTACAGGCTAAATTCTTTAGACTCGATCCAATGCCTTTGAGAAAATGTCCCAACTTTAAATAATGCTTTAATTACAAGCCATAACTCCCAATTTGATTCCCACAACATAGGGTGAACCAGTAAAGGAAATTTTGACTGCCCTTTGTTGTCATTTGCCTAAACGGTTATTTGTTGTATACCTCCTCCATCTAAAAACACACAGGTCGCACTTTACAAGGGATTGTCACCACCCCATAGTGGAACCCTACCTCACCTACAAGGGTACAAAATCCTGTTACATCAACTAATACTATATGCAGGAACACAGCCTATATAATTCGGGCTCTGATTTTTCCTGCCAACCTTAGAAATATGGCAATTGCCATCAGCTCCTCCTTTGCCTCCAAGGAGAGGAAGTAAAAATATACACCTTCTGTATCGAAATCAAAACCCCTTTTTAACAGTGGCAAAAGCCAAGTGTCTCTTAGAAGTTGGTATGTGGACATCTCAATAAGAGGTGATCGGTAGATTCCACCTCTGCTAAGAAACATGAGCATAAGTGCTCACTATATGGCAACTTATTTTGCCTGCCCTCTATAACTGCCGAATGAAGAAGTTGGAACCGAAGACAGTTATATAGCCTACTTAGCTGTGGATTTTCAAGTAAATCCAAATACCCCTCGAACTTCACATGAGTCTTGAGCCGATATAAACATGGGGGGGCGGTAGGTCAGGGAGCGTCGGCGGTGAACGTCCTCAATCAGCCCTGGCCACGAGGCCTGGTGTATGCTTTCCCTCCTTTTCCCCTCATCATTCAGACTCTGGCAAAAATACGGCAGGAACAGGCACACATTATCCTGATAACCCCCTTCTGACCCAGAAGTCAGTGGTTTCCAGACTTAGTGAAGCTGAGCATCCAACCTCCTTTTCACCTACCATGCACCCATGACCTCCTCTCACAGGGACCACTGGTGTTCGAAGGAGTGAACCTGCTCCAGCTGACTGCCTGGAGATTGAATGCTTAGCCTTGCAACGCAGCGGATATTCGGAAGCACTACAGAACACACTCTTAAAATCCAGGAGACCAACTACTAAAAGGGCATATAAGGGCACCTGGAGAATGTTTAGATCCTGGGCACTATTAAGGAAAATAGATCCTGGTACAGTAACTATGCCAGAAATTCTTGAGTTCTTGCAAGAAGGGCTTGATAAAGGTCTCAGGCCAAACACATTACAAAGGCAGGTTTCAGCCCTAGATTCAGTTTTTTTGTCTCTAACAAACGAATAGCCACACACCGGCATATACGTCCGTTTCTAAAGGCGGCAAAGCAGTTGTCCCCTCCAGTGGTGCACAGGTGTCCATCTTGGAACCTTAACCTAGTGCTAGATGCTTTGACCAGGGCACCCTTTGAACCCCTCAAGTGAGTGTCACTTTATATGTTGTCACTAAAAGTGGACTCCTTGATTGCAGTGACCTCCGCTCAACGGATGTCAGAGCTGGAGGCACTTTCAATAGAAGAAAACTTCTGTGTTTTTAACAAAGACTTGGTGACCCTTAGGCTAGATGAGGCTTTTATCCCAAAGGTGAATTCCTGGTTTCCCAGGAGTACCCAGGAAATAAATTTACCATCCTTTTGCCCCAAGCCAGTCCACCCAAAAGAAAAGCAGTGGCACTGTCTAAATGTTCACAGAGCTCTTAAGATATACTTGAAAAGAACCCAGGGTTTCAGAACTTCCTCAGCTCTGTTTGTAAATATTAGAGTAGGCTACAAGGGGTCTTAAGGCTTCAAGGACCCTAATCTCGAAATGGGTGAAACAGTGCATAACAGAAGCCTATAGGGCTAAAGGGAAGGTCTCTCCCCTACAAATTTGGCCACACAGTCAGGGGTGCTGCTACCTTGTATGCTTTCAAAGCAAAAGCATCCTACAAGGACACTTGCAAGGCCGCTACTTGGTCTTCCATTCACACTTTTGTAAGACACTATAAAATCAATACGTACACCTCCGCTGAAGCAGCGTTTGGTAGAAGGGTGCTGCAGGCGGTACTGGAATCTCCCAGTGCTGCTTGTTCTCACCCTGAATAGTTAGCTCGGGTACATCCCTTCACGAGGACTTCCCAGGAAGCAGGAGGAGAAAGGAGAATTGGTCCCCTACCTTGGTGAATTCCTTTCTCGCCTGCTGAACGGGCAGTTCTCCGACCAAGGAGCACATTGGTGTCGGGGGGGTATTAATTAGGTCACAAGTTTGTTTGAGTATTATTCTTTAGCATTTTCTGGCCAGGAGTAGCCCCAACCTAGGGAGCTAGTTAGGGTGGTGATTTATTTCTTTAATATCCTAGTTTGTGAGTTCCTTGCACAGTTTGTTGGTATCACGAAAGATCTACGACACGAACAAAACAGCAGATAAGGCGATGGGAGAGCTGGTCCTTCAAGCTTTGAACTCCACTGAGGAACGAAGCAGGGTAGCTCTCCTCACGCATGCGTGGAAAAGTTTGCTACTCTGCCTCTTGTTGGTCATGTAGGAGAACTACCCATCAGGAGGACTGCCCATTCAGCAGGCAAGAAAGGAATTCACCAAGGTAGGCGACGAATTCTCCTGTACACTGTTGGTACCTAACTATATTTCTCTTGCCTTGTGAGCCCTGCCGCCTCGGCCTCTGCCTTAGAGGAATGCCTGAATGATCTAACTGGCTGGATGCGTCGGCGCTATCGCGTGTTCAAACCGGGGAGACTGAGGGATGCTGATTGGAAGGGGCAGCCGATATGAAGATGCCCTGGCCTTCCTCGGGCCTCTGCATGTTGAGGGGTTTCGGGTGGGAGTGGTTGGCCTGATGAACTTCAACATAATTTTCAACCACACTTTGTCCATGAAAAATCAAGTAGTGGATGTGGTTCCAAGATGGCTTTTTAACTATGCAATTTGTGTGAGCTATGCTCTTATTTATTCCAGGTTGACCTTGCCACAGGCCCTGAACTCATGCGCTAATGACCACAAGGCTTGTTTGTTGTAATTCCCTCTGTGGGTTTCCAGCAGTGCTTCTCTATCTCTTGCAGCTTGCTGAGAATACATCAGTGCAGCTGCTTACTGGTTAGGGCAGCCGTGATCATGTTATGCCCACCTTGTGCTCTTTGCATTGGCTGAGTGTAGAGCAACAAATTGTATTTAAGACCATCCTGCTGTTTTTTAGACCTCTGACTGTTATAAGTCCTTGCTTGCTTCTGGAGCTTTGCAGTGATGGTTATCTGTACTCAAAAACCACCTGCTGTCTGGGGATCCCACCATTGCACCTTAGGTCAGCGAGTGATTGGGTCTTTGCTGCCCTCAGTGTGGAACTTGCACCTTCACGATATCCATCTTGGTATATCCCTCCTCTTTTTGTTCTCTAGATGCTTTTAGGATCCACTGCTGCCCCCCCCCCCCCTTAATGTGTACTCTCCTCCTCTTTACCTTCCCCTCAATAGTTTTGAAATGGATTTTATATTGTTTTATCATATTGTGTTTTGACGTGCTCTGAGTGCCATTTGGTGGTGGGGGTGCTATAGAAATAAATTATTACTGTATCAAAAATTTAAGCTTATGGGGGAAATATTTGGTAGGGACGATGTGGATAACTTTGACATTCTGGAGTGTTGTGCCATAGGAGAAAGTTTTGGAACTATATAGGTTTCTGTACACAAAGGCTAATTAACAGTACATTATAATGTTAAAGGGATGAGGGAATGAAGATTTAGAAATAAATGCTCTTCTTTTGAATTTTCTCATCACAGAATTAGGGGTCAGGGGCCCTGGGAGCAGGCTCTCGCTACTTTTAGGGGACCCCTCCCCTTTGGTTTCCACATGTTGGTCGGGAGTGGGTGGGCAGGGAGGTTGTTTCCTTGGTTAAATGCCTCCTTACTGCTTTTCTCATAATATGAATGCTACTAAACAGTCTGATCCTCAAAGCACTTTGGGGGTAGGGAGGCTCCAGAAAGTGCTTTGAGGTGTGAGTTGTAAGAGCATTTTAGAGCCACATCATCTTCAAGACAACTATTAAAAATTTCCCACATCCTAAAGGAAGGAGAATCTGCTCCCTTTGAAACATTAGCAAGCGAGAAAACTAGGGAGCTACTCTGAATCTAGTGTGTATCTGTAAGAATGGAATATGGTAGGTATTAGAACCCAATCTGGAAATTAAATATATCCTGTGAATTCATTGGGCATGTGAAGAGTGTCTCTGATTTTTATTTATTTTTTAAAAAGAAAATAAGTCCTTTTAAATCTACTGCTAGAGGTCTCCTCAGGTCTGTGTTTAATCAGTAAATCTGTTTTCTATAAACCTTAAATTAACAAGGTGTTCCAACATTCTACGCAAAAACTCTTGGTTTGAAAGCTTTACCATAAAGCTTTACCGTAAAGCCTATCTCAGTAGGTCATGCCTCAATGGCATGTTTAAATGATATAAAGTGTTTTTCTTCCTTCTTGGAAGAAAAGGATTTTTCTTGAGCTGAAACCAAGTATTTGACTTAAACATTCACCAAATATGAATTTTAAATTTTCATCACATTCTTGAATTTCATAATTTTCAGGTGGTTCTTGATTTATTTTATTTTTTTATTACTTTGCTATTTGTGTAACTTGATACGTTGACTATCACTCTTTGCATCACATGCAGCAGCAGAAACAAAGTTGTCTTGTTTGACTCTGTTTAGTACACTGTTTACTTGCATAACAGTCCATTCAATTGATTAGTTTGATTTTACTTTTTTTAAGTAAAATTTTTTAAATTTTGGTTCAGTAGACGAAGCTTAGCAAATGAAATATTTAATATGATGGTTTATCAATGTGAAATGAATAAAAGTCGAATGGAATGAATCATGATTTTGACTTGTTGAACAGTGAAGTAAGGCTGCAGTTTTCAACGCGCTGCACTAATGTGACACCCCCCCGCCCCCCATCAAAATGAATGGTACTGGGATCGGCCAAGTGGTTTTGAGAACTGACGTCCATTTAGTTTGCTTAAATTTGTGACTGTTTGGACAATATTCAATGGTGTGAATTTGAAGATTCATTAAGGGACAAATCTTCTGAATCACAAATTTGAAAGGCCCCATTAATTTCAGTCTCTCTCATTTTCAGTACCCATTGTACAAAGCACTAAACCAGGCTGATCATGAGCAACTTGAATGGCCAAGCATAAAAAATACTATTCTCTGTTCTCTATTGTCCATGCAATAGACAAGAAATTTCTTGTCTATTGCATGAGGATGAAGGATTTTTATTCAAGAATACTGGCTCTATAGCATTGGTGGGGTGGCCTCAACAACTTGTCCAGCTAGAATCCAAAATAGTCATGAATAGTAGAGGATTTATTGGCCACTAATCTTGCATTAAACACTGACGACAGGCCAGGGTCTCTTGAGACCTCGTCCCTCTGGTTACCTGAACCCAAGGTGGCACCAAATACCGGCTCCTCTGCTCTGGATAACATCCCACCCCCTCAGGCCATATATCCCCCCTCTCCGTAATAACCCCCATTGCCACTGCTGCTTCTTCTGGTAGGCCGCCACCAGCTCCCCATCAAGGAGGCGGGGGAAGAATCTTTCTACCCCCCCCAACCACTCCCCTTACCCACTCACTACCCAATCTATCCCCCTTCTCACCGGGGGACAAAATCCACCCTTCGCATCCACAGTTACATCCCCACTAATCCCCAATTGACAACACCCCCCTCACAGGGGAACAGTCACCTGGATGGAGTAACCTGCTGCTCTCACCGGCTGATAAAACCCCACTCCACCCCCTCCCCCTTGCTCTCACCAGAGAGAAGAAACCTCCCCATTCCTCTATCCCAATGTAAACCCTAAACAGGAAACCACTTATCCCAATCAACAAAAAACCCACCCCAAATAGTACTCCATAATCAAAAACAATCCACTAACCCACTGCACAAATCTAGCATTTAAACCTCCAGCATCCTCCCACCCACCCCCCGCAGCACCCCCAAAACAATTATCGACATCTTGACCAGGAAAGAGACACTAGATTTGACAGGCTACTAGTTGGAAACACAATAATAATGGGTGATTTCAGTTACCTTAATATTGACTGAGTGAATGTGTCCTCAGGGTGTGATAGAGGTAAAATTTCTTGATGCCATAAGAACGTAAGTAGTGCCGTACTGGGTCAGACTAATGGTCTATCAAACCCAAAATCCATTCCTATCTGACAGTGGCCAATCTCTTTCTCTTGGGAAAAGTACCCAACAGGTCACATTCCCTGTGACCCCCAACAGTAAGAGTTTACGTCACCAAAGCCTACTTGGCTAATAGCCATTAATAGACCTACCCTCCAAGAACTTATCCAATCCCTCTTTAACACTAACTACACTACCAGCTGTGACCACTTTCTCTGGTAGTAAGTTCCACAAGTCAATTTTGCTTTGAGTGAAATACTCTCATTTGTTTTATATCTGCTGCCAGTTAATTTCATGGAGCGTTGCCCTTGTTCTAGTACTCTTGGAGAAGATGTGTAACCGCTCTCTATTTACGTGTTCCACACCACTCATGATTTTATAAACTTCTGTCGTGTCCTGTCTTCTCCAAGCTGAAGAACCCTAACCTAGCAAGTCTCTCTTCATACAGGAGCCATTCCATACCCTTGATCCTTTTTGTTGCCCTTCTCTGTACCTTTTCTAGTTCTACTATGTCTTTTTTGAGATGGGGCAACCAGAACTGCACACAAGATTCCAGGTGAAGTCATACTGTAGATCTGTACAGAGGCATTATGATATTTTTAGTTTTATTCTCTATCCGTTTTTGAAGGATTCCTAATGTTCTGTTTGCTCTTTTAACTGCCGCCGCACGCTTAGCTGAGGATTTCAATGTATTGTCCACAATGACTCCCACGTTCCTTTTCCTGAGTGATAACTGTTAATTTAGAACATAGCATTGTATACATATACTTTTGGATTATTTTTCCCTATGTATATCACTTTGCATGTCCAGACACCCAGTCTTGTAAGATCCTCCTGCAATTCTTCAATTCACTTGGGTTTTAACTACCTTGAATAACTTTGGGTCCTCTGCAAATCTGATCACCTCACTCTTTACTCCCTTCTCCAGATCATTAATGAATATATTAAACACTGGTCCCATTACATATCCCTGTGGCACTCCACTAGTTACTTCTTTCCACTGTGAAAACTGGCCATTTAGTCCTACTCTTTGCTTCCTTTCTTTTAGCCAGTTGCCAGTTCATGATAGGACACTGCCTCTTATCTCATGACTGGTTAATTTCCTCAGGAGTCTTTCATGAGGAACCTTATCAAATGCCTTCTGAAAGTCAAGATACACTGCAACAACCAGCTCACCCATATTCACATGCTTATTTACATCCTCAAACAATTCCAATAGGTTAGTGAAGCATGACTTCCCTTTCCTAAATCTATGTTGACTCTTCCTCCATTAAGCCCTGTTTATCAGTATTCTCAGTAGGAGTGGGACCCCAGGCCAATACCGGATACCGGATTTACCGGATTCCGGTTTCCAAAAAAACCCGGATTCCCGGATTAAATCTGGTATACCGGTACCGGATTTATTCCATTGATTTCAATGGGGCACTGTGTCCCTATTGAAATCAATGGAATAAAAAAAATGCCTCCCCCCTCCCCCTCCCAGGCTGCGCGGGTGGAAGGGGGGACACCCCCCACCCACCGTGCCCAGCCTGGATTAAAAAAAAAAAAATCCCCTCCGCAAGTTCAACCCAGAGCCCCCCCCCCCCCCNAAGTATTAGACCTGATCCCTGGGGGGGGGGTGTTAAACACACACACCCCAGGGATCACCCTACTGTACAAGTTCCCCCAGGATCCTACCTTCAGTTCAGCTCGGGGTGGCGGCGGCAGCGGTCCGGCGGCCTCAGCGCCGGCTGTGGCTGCCTGCTTCAGAGACGCTGTAGGCCTTCCGGGGAACTTCCGGGTTGAACTTGCGGAGGGGAATTCTTTTTTAAAATCCAGACTGGGCAGGGTGGGTGGGGGGTGTCCCCCCTTCCACCCATGCAGCCTGGACTCGGGGAGGTTTTTGGTGGGTTTTTTTTACATTGCGGCCATTCATTTAAATGGCCGCAATGTAAAAAAAAAATCCGGTACCGGGAATCAGGTTGAATCCGATAATGCCGGTACGCCCAGTACCGGCATTATCGGATACCGGATATACCGATAGGCCCAACCCTAATTCTCAGTAATTCTGTTCTTAACTACTGTTTCTATCAGTTTGCCTGGCACCAACATCAGGCTCACTGGTCCATAGTTTTCTTTGCTCTTGTTGGGATCCTCTTTGATCACTAACCTTCACTTTGCCAGGCTCACTGTCAATCAAATGGCCTGGCCCCATATATCTGAAAGATCACCTCTCACTATCACGCTCCTCTGTGATCCTTGCAGTCAGCCAGGAGCATCCTCTTGCAGGTACCACCTGCCAGTTGTCTTCATATGACAAGAGTGTTTGTCATAAATGACTGTTGTTTGGAGCAGCTGGTCCTGGAACCTACAAGAAGAGGAGGGGCTATTTTGGATCTAGTCCTAAGTAGATTGCAGGACCTGGTGCAAGGGAGCTACTTGGCAATAATGAACATCATCATAATAATAATTAATAATCTGTTTATTTACTTATAGGAGGGAGAATGACAAAACTATTGCAATAGAGACAAAGTAATACAGTGATATCTTTATCTCCACCAACTGTGGTTGGTCCAATAATACAAGCTTTTGGATCTCACAAGGTCCTTCACCAGGTAGGTCTGGGGTTACAAAACAGGGTTACTGCAGTAATATTTAACTTTAAAAATGGGAACTATGCAAGAGTGAGGAAACTAGTTAGTGGGAAACTAAAAGGAGCAGTTGTGAGGATTAAGTGTTTGCAAGAGGCATGGAGACTATTTAACAACATCTTGGCAGCCCAGATTAAATGTATTTCACAAGTAAAAAAGGTAGCAAGAAGACAAAACATCTGCCAGCGTGGCTAAATGAAAAGGTGGAGCTATTAGAGCCAAGAAGATGCCCTTTAAAACAAAAAACAAATAGCTAGTCCTAATGAGGAAAATGGGAAAGGGCATAAGTATTGCCAAATTAGAAGTAAAGCACTAATAAGGCAGACCAAGAGGGAATTTGAAGAGTTTCTTGCTAAAGATGCAAAAGCTGAAATTTTTTCAAGTACATTAATAGGAAGAATCTCCCACCCGGAAGTAGCCGGAGCTAGAAAGCCCAGCGGCTCCCTGCCAGGACTGTACCACCTACCTGCCTGCCTGCCTGCACTGTCTCCACCAGGTGCCAGCAAGCAGGGGGCTCGCTGTTGCTGCTGCCGCTTGGCTCCGCTGCTCCGCTCCGTCCCACCTACAAGGGGGGGGTAGAAAAGATGCTGTGAGTGCCGGGGGGGCGGGGGGGAATGCAGAAGCCGGTTGCGAGGGCCGGCTTGTCCCCTCCCCCCACCCGGAAATAGCCGGGGCTAGAAAGCCCAGCGGCCAGCAGCTCCAGCCGAAGGGCCGCGAGCCGAAGGGTGCGGCACTTTGGGGCACTTCAGGGCGGATGGGGATGTTTTGGTGGGGTTCTTTTTGTTCAGGGCTAGGGAGGAAGGGTGGGGGTGTAGGAGGGGTGGTTAGAGGGAGGGGGTGAGGAGGGTATCCCAGTGACTGACCCTGGTGGCAGCAGGGGGAGTATTGGGAGGGTTATTGGGGGGGGCCCAACCCCGTGAGAGAGGAAAGTCGGGCGGGGGGGGTATGGTCCCTAACGGGTGGGTATTGAGGCCCTTCACATGGTGTTCGATTTGGCTGGTGGCAAGCTAGGGGTGCTGCTGGTATACCGGGCCCCTTCCTGTCCGGCGGCATCCCTTACCGCTCTAGCAGAGCTGGCCTCGGAGGTGGTGCTGGGCTCCTCTAGGACCTTGGTTCTGGGGGACTTCAACATTCACGCCGATGCC
>QEPC01006548.1:4002588-4015639 GCA_003113815.1 Sphenodon punctatus | reverse complement strand
GAGGTGATGTTGGTGGGGAGAGCGAGGGAGGTAGTGGCCCCCCTGATTGGGGGGTTCGCCCTCCTATAGCTCAGCAGGTCCAGAGTCTGGGGGTGATTGGATGCAGATCTCCGCCTGGAGTGGCAGGTGGAGGCAGTCGCGAAGGCTGCTTTCCACCAGTTGCATCTGGTGCAGAGGCTGTGTCTGTTCGTCTCCAGCCCGGACCTGGCCTCCCTCATCTATGCCTTCGTCACCTTGAGACTGGACTACTGTAACGCGCTCTACATGGGGTTTCCCTTGTTCCTGGTTCGGAGGCTGCAGCTAGTGCAGAATGCGGTGGTCCATCTCCTTTCGGGGACAGGTCGTCGGGAGCACATTACACCTGTGCTCCAGACTCTGTACTGGTTGCCAATAGCGTGCCGATCTAGGTTCAAGGTTTTGGTGTTGATCTATAAGGCCCTTCATGGTCTGGGCCCCTCGTACCTCAGGGACCGCCTCGCCCTCCGCACCCCAGAGCGACTCCTTCGGTCTGCTGGGGGTGCCTTCCTGGAAGTCCCCTGCGTTAAGCAGGGGGCCACAATGGAGAGGGCATTCTCGGTGGCCGCGCCACGCCTTTGGAACTCCCTTCCGGAGGAAGCTCGCCTGGCCCCAAGCCTGTTGACATTCTGACGAAGTTGTAAAACCTGGCTGTTCGCCCAGGCCTTTGGGGAGGGGGGTTAGAGGGTTTTATCTCCTCTACCCTATTTATTGTTTTAGTGTGTTCCCGGGCCCTGTTTTTAATACCTGAACTGTATTTTTGATGTTTTAAATTGTTTTATATAAATTTTATATGTATTATTTTATTGTTGGAAGCCGCTCTGAGCTGTTTTTAGGAGGGGCGGGGTAAAAATCTAGTAAATAAATAAATAAAGAAGCCTGCTAGAGAGTCAGTTGGGCCATTAGATGACCAGCGGGTGAAAGGGGTGCTCAAGGTAGGGCTACCATACTGCCCCTTTAACGGGATGCTTATGAAAAATACATGTTGTAGGGCTATATGTGTTCCAGTGCATCCTTGTAACATGTATTTTTCATAAGCATCCCCTGTTAAAGGGGCGGTATGGTAGCCCTAGCTCAGGAATAATAAGATGATTGCAGAGAAGCTGAATGAATTCTTTGTTTCAGTCTTCACTGCAGAGGATGTTGGGATGCTGGAACTATTCTTTGTAGGTGGTGAATCAGAAGAACTTTTACAAATCAGTCACTCTGGGAGAGGTTCTAGAGTAAATTGACAAACGAAATAGTAACAAGTTACCAGGGCTGGATGGTATTCACCCCAGAGTTCTGAAGGAACTCAAATATGAAATTGCAGTTTTACTATTGGTAATTTGTAACCTACTGCTAAAATCTGCCACTGTACCCGAAGATTGGAGGGTAGTGAATATAACGCCAATATTTAAAAAGGACTTGAGAGGTGATTCTGGAAGCTACAGACTGGTGAGCCTGATGTCAGTGTCACGCAAACTGGTGAAAAGATTTGTTAAGGACCAAATTACTGGGCCTGTTGATAAACACAACTTAATGGGGAAGAGTCAACATGGATTTAGCAAAGGGAAGTCATGCCTAACTAATCTATTGGAATCTTTTGAGAGTGTAAATAAGCAAGTGAATAGGGTGAGCCCATCTACATAGTGTATCTTGATTTTCAGAAAGTGTTAGATAAGGTCCCTCACAAGAGACTCGTTAGGAAATTAAGTAGTCATGGGATAAGAGGCAGTGCCCTATTGTAGATCAGTAACTGGGATAAGAAGCAAAGAGCATAACTAAATTGTCCGTTTTTGCAATGGAGAGAAGCAAATATTGGAGTGCCCCACAGATCTGTATTGGGACTGGTGGTGTTTAATAGTCAATGATCTGGGAAAGAGAGTAAAGAGCAAGGTGATAAGTCGGCAGATGACATTTTTCAAGGTAGTTAAAACATTAGCAGACTGAAGAATTGCAGGAGGATGTTGTGAGACTGGGCATTTAAATGGAAGATGAAATTTAATTTTGACAAGTGCAAAGTGATGTACATTGTGGGGGGGAAATCCAAACTCAATGTATACAATGCTGCTTTCTAAATTAGGAGTTACTAGTCAAGAAAAGGATCTTTGAGTCATTGTGGACAATACATTGAAATCAGCATGTGGCGGCGGTCATAAAAGCAAACAAACAAATTGACCACAATCCCAGGCAGTATCCACGTGGGTCCCGCGCGGGTTGCACATGGCACAATGTATTCTCTGTGCACATGCGTGTGGTTTACATGCACATGTGGGTTGCGTACGGTGAATGCGGGACATGGGATTGACCCCAATGACACACATTATTCAAAAAGGGATATAGAATAAAACTGAAAATATTAATGCCTCTGTAAAAGTCTATGATGCGATTGCACCTTGAATGTTGTGTGCAGTTCTGGTTGCTCCATCTAAAAAATGTATTTATATTTTTTTTATTATAGTAGAACTAGAAAAGGTACAGAGAAGGGCAACAAAAATGATAAAGGGTATGAACAGCTTCTATACAAAGAGAGACTGGATAGGTTAATGTTCTTCAACTTGAAGAGATGGAGAGGTTTTCTAGATCCCTTGCAGTCTGGCTTTCGTCCGGGTTATGAAACAGAGACTGCTCTGAGTTGGACTGGGGTAAGTCCACTCGTTTGGTTTTGTTGGATCTATCAGCTGCTTTTGACATGGTTGACCATGAAATGTTGGTGACGTGCTTGCGGGACCTTGCTTGGGTGCGTGGGGTTGTTCTTGAATGGTTCCACTCTTTCCTGGCTGGGAGAACTCAGTGTGTGGTTTTAGGGGATTTTTTTTGTCACCCTCCCCGAGTTCTCCCGTGGGGTCTCGCAAGGTTTCATTCTGTCCCCTCTCCTGTTCAACGTGTATATGCAGCCTTTGTGGGAGGTCGTGAGGGAATTTGGAGTTCAGTGTCATCAGTATGCTGATGTCACACAACCGTAGCTCTTTTTTTCAACTGATTCAGACTCAGCAGTCTCATTGCTTACTTGGTGTTTGTCGACTGGAGGACTGGATGAGGAGGAACCATTTGAAACTGAATCCTGGCAAGACAGTAGTGATGTTTGTGAGGAGGGCCGGAGGGGGGAGGGGGAAGCGCCCATTGCTGATGGGGTCCGAGCCTCCTTGGTCTCTTGGGTCTGTAGTTTGGGGGTGCTCCTCTACTCGCAGCTCCGCTTGGATGTCCAGGTGGCGGCTGTGGCGAGGAGTGCCTTTTACCAATTACATCTGGTCCAGCGGTTACATCCTTATATCTCAGACTCGGACTGTGCCACCAGCATCCATGCCTTTATTACCTCAAGACTAGACTACCGTAACACGCATTAGGCTTCCCTTTCTGACTGTCCAGAGACTGCAGTTGGTGCAGAACGTGGCGGCCCTTCTCCTTATGGGAACGGGTCACCGGGAGCATATTACACCAGTGATCCGTTCATTGCATTGGCTGCCTATTGTCTTCTGGGCCTGATTTCAAGGTTTGGTTTTGACCTATAAAGCCTTACACAGTCTGGGCCCAGCCTACCTGTGGGACCACCTCATTCCCCGGGTTCTAGAGGCAGTTTTTGTGATTGGCCGGAGGTGCCCTTGGAGGTCCCTCAAGTTTCTTGAGGGGTAACATTGCAGAGGGAGTTCTCGGTTGTGGCGCCGCAGCTATGGAATTCCCTTCTGGTCGAAGCCTGTTTGTCTCCGGGCCTCCCGTCTTTCCGTCGTTGCTGTAAAACCTGGCTGTTTTGTCTGGCATTTGGTGGGGCGGACGGGTGAGGGTGGGATGGATAGGGGGGTGTTTGATTCCAGATGTTTTAATGATGTTTTATAGGTTTATATATTTCTATTTCTATTTTGTATTTATTTTATATTGTTAGCTGCCCCGAGATGCCATAGGCAGGAGGGGGTGGGATATTGAATTATGCTTCTATCCTATTTATTTATTATTAGCAAATCAAATCGAAGTGCCACTACTCCGTTCTTGTCCTCCTTGACCTCTCTGCTGCCTTTGACACTGTCGACCACTCGCTCCTCTTGGACTCGCTTTACTCTTTGGGCTTCCGTGGCTCTGTCTTTGACTGGTTCTCCTCCTACCTCTCTGACCGCTCCTTTAATGTCTCCCTCCCCGAGTCGACCTCCCCCTCCCTTCCCCTCTCGGTTGGGGTTCCCCAAGGTTCTGTCCTTGGCCCTCTCCTCTTCTCTATCTACACCCGGTCCCTTGGTGAAATTATTGCCTCCCACGGGTTCCAATACCATCTCTATGCTGATGACACCCAACTCTATCTCTCTACCCCCTCTCTCTCCTCCTCTGTCCGCTCACGCCTCGTCGACTGCCTCTCTGATATCTCCGCCTGGATGTCCCGACGCCAACTCAAACTGAACATGGCCAAGACTGAACTCCTCATTTTTCCTCCCTCCCCCTCCTCTCCCTCTGACCTGACCGTCTGCATTGATGGGGTCACCATCCGTCCTGTTCTCCGTGCCCGCAGCTTGGGCTTCATTTTTGACACGCACCTCTCCTTTAAACCTTACATTGACTCTGTGGCCAAATCCTGCCGATTCGCTCTCCTCAACATTGCCCGCATTCGCCCCTTTCTATCTGTCTCCTCGGCCAAAATCCTTGTTCATGCCATGGTTATCTCTCGCCTCGACTACTGCAACCTCCTCCTTGCTGGCCTCCCTCGCTCCCACCTGTCCCCCCTTGTGGCGATCCAAAACTCTGCCGCCAAGGTCATTCACTCTGCCCGTCGCTTCGACCATGTGACGCCTCTCCTCCTCTCCCTTCACTGGCTCCCCCTTCCTGAACGTATCCTGTTCAAACTCCTGGTTTTCACGTTCAAATCGCTCCATGACCAAGCTCCCCCTTACCTCTCGGACCTAATCGCCCTACGCGCTCCTGCGCGCGCTCTCCGCTCTTCCGCTGTCCCCTCCCTCGCTCTCCCTCGCTTCTCCTGCTCGCCCAACCGCCTTCGTCCCTTCTCCCTCGCTGCCCCGCATGCCTGGAACTCCCTCCCTGCCGACATCCGCCTCGCCTCCTCCCTCCGCTCCTTCAAATCCCTCCTCAAGACCCACCTTTTCCATGCTGCCTTTCCCAATGCCCTCTAGTCTTTCCCCTTGCTCTTACTGTCAGCCCTCCTCTGCTGACTGCTGCTACCGACCACCTTGTAACCAAGCCAAGTACACGCACCTGAGACTTCGCATCCGCCTGAATGTTTGTTTGTCTTCTCCCATGTCTCTCCCGCTGTCCCCTCTCCTTGTCTCCCCCTCCTTGTCTTTTAGATTGTAAGCCACAGGTAGGGACTGCAGCTGATTATATGTTCTGTACAGCGCCAGGTTGTTACTGGCGCTTTATAAATGTTTAATAATAATAATAATAATAAAATCAGGAGCAGTGTTGAACAAGTTAATAGGGAGCATCTATTTATCCTCTCAAATAGTACTAGGACCAGGGGATATTCCATTAAACTAACTGGCAGCAGATTTAAAACAAAATGAAGTATTTTTCCCCTCAATGCACAATTAGCTTGTGGAATTTGTTGACAGAAGATGTGGTCAAGGCCAGTAGTATATCTGGGTTTAATAAAGGGTTGGATAAGTTTTTGGAGGACAGGGCCATTAACTGGTATTAGCCAAGTAGGTTTGAGGGATGTAACCTCTTAGGGTATTTTCAGACATTACAAGATCACAGTCAAACTACGGTGAACCATGGTCAATCCCATGGCGCGGCCAAAGCACCCTGAACATCTGTTTCACAGGTGCCAGACGTTCACCACAGTCAATCTCCACCAGGGGTTAAAATCAACCACGTTTCTGGAGCTCTGGCCCGGACCATCTCCGAAAACGTGGTCAAAGCAATTTCCCAACAGGAAACAATAAAAAGTAATGTCTGAACGGCAACTACCGGCTGGAATCAAGCAAAACTATTCCCAGCCGGGGACAAAGCATGCAGTGTCGCTGCCAGGCAACTAGCAACAACACAGGCTGCGGAGGGAGATTTAAAGGGCACACAGCAGCAGGAGGACGTGGCAGGATGGATCGAGGCAGAAGGGAGAGGAGAGTGGTGGGAGAGAGAGCAAGGGTGAGGAGGAGGAGGTGGAGAAGAAGGCGCAGGTGGAGGCGCAGGCGGAGGAAGGGGTAGTGCTGCACCTGCAGGCGGTGGAGGGACAGCCGCAGCAGCCAGGACAGGCAGCCCCGGAGATGGCAACTGGACCGGGGGACGAGCCACCCCGGAAACAGGTAAGGGGACCGAAGGGGGGGGACCCGGCGGCACAGGGGCACCAAGGGGGGAGGCATGGGTGGCAGGAGGGGGGGGGAGGAGTGGGGCCGTGGGAACGGGCAAAACAATGCCTAACAACCACCACCACACCATGACCCACAGACACGGAAACGAGCCCGGGAGCCCAAGCCCCAGAGGAGATGGGCGCTGGCCAGGTGGAAGAGGAGGAGGACCCGGAGGGCCCACATGGGAGAAGACCCTACCACCGAGGGGGGAAATGGGGGAACAGGGGAACGCAGGACTTCATCCACATCTGGGGGACCCCGGAGCATCAACTGGAGCTCGCTGTCAATCAGCGGAACGAGCACATCTTCCGGGAGATTGTGCAGGACATGGAGGCGTCGGGCCATCACAGGACCATGGCCCAGTGCCACTCAAAGGCCAAGGAGCTCAAGAGGGGGTACAAGGCCATCCGGGACAACAACCGGCGGTCTGGACATGGAGCCCGGACCGCCCCCTACTTCGACGCCTTGGACCGCATACTCCATATGAAGGGCTCCATCGCCGCCCCGCGCCTTGCGGGGAGCGCCGTGGTCCAGGGCAGGGAACGGGCCGAGGTACCCCCTCCTCTCGCCCCCCCAGGGAGGATAATGGCTCCAGGGCTCCCGCCCCCAGGAGGTACGCCCAGGGACCTTGGGAACCGGCAGTCCCCCCGCCAGCCCCAGGAACCCCCAACCCTTGTCTGGATCGGGAGACTCCAAGGCCGGCACATTGGTCACGCTCAGCCAGTGGACCCAGGCAGACCCCCGCAACACCGAGGGACCGGCCTCGGAGGACTCCGAGATGGACATCGAGGGTAAGCACGTGGGTGGGAGGGAGGTCGGAGGGGGGGAAAGGGGTGAGGTGGGGGGAGGGGGACACTTTGGGCACAGGGCTGCCCCCAGCTACCCCGGACACCCCAGAACATGGGAAGGGGGCCCGGGGGGCCACTGGGGGACACGTTCAGCCCACCCCCACCCAACCCCTCCCATATCACCACAGGGCACGGCACGCCCCTGCACCGGCGACAGACGGGCGACGATGAAGGCGGTGAGCAGTCCCATGAGCAGCCAGTGGTCCCTGGTGAAGCACACCATCAAGGGGGGGAAGGGCACCAGGGGAGGGCACTGACCGCCAATCTGAGGGGGGGGCATCCGTACCACGGGACGGGGTGGCCGGCCGGGGCACCTAACCAGCACCTACTGTGTACCCAACAGGGCAACCCGAGGGGCCCCAGCAAGCCAGGCCCGTGCCCCCGGTGCAATGGATGAGAGAGCACCGGGCATGGGTACGAAGCTGGAGGGAGGAGCAGGCGGAGGACATTGTCCGCTCAACCGCCGAGCAGGGCAAGTGGATGATTGTGACCATCGACCGGATGGAGGCTGCCATGGAACGCTCCCTGCAACAAGAGGAGGCAAGGGACCAGAGGATCCAGGCGGAGGTGCGGCTGCAGCGGAGGCGGGAGCGCCGGGAGCATGGCAGGTAGAGGTGTTTGGGTAGCTGGAGCAGGCCATCGACAGGATGGTGCAGGAGCATTAAGCTAAGATGGATCACCCGCATGACATCGGCACCTCCCTGCTCCTGTATGCTGGCAACATGAGTGCCTATGTGATGGCAGCCACCCCGTTGGGCACCCAGCCCACCCAGGCCCTGATGTCAGGCCCCTCGGCACCCCCACCACCGCTGGGCCCATGCATCCGCCTCCCGGTCCCTGTAGGCCTCCAGAGGGAGCAGCTGCCCAGGGGGGGCCCATCTGGCTCCGGTCCTACCTGCCCACCCTCCCACCACTGCCCGCCCCTCAGGACACCGAGGCCTCCCAGGACACAGTTTGGGACATGGACAGCAGGGGGGAGGGGAGCTCCCAGAGCTCCATGGCGACCACAGGGCGGCCGAGGGGGAGGCCCCGGAGACGGGGGGGAAGGGGGAGGGCGATCTGAGGGGGGGCATGGTACTGGGTGGTGGGCGGTGGTGTTGGTGGGGGGGCACATGTAACTGTGTGTAGAAATAAAGGTTTGGGTACCACTATTGCTTCCGTGGGTCAGTTCATGGGCCCGGGACTGTGGGTGGGCGGGCGGCCTTACAGGGGCACGCCCATGGCGCTGGTGGGGACCCTGGGGCGGTGGAGACGGGGGGTGCACCTCATGCCTTGGCCTCCTGGCTGATCCGCCTGACCAGGGCAGCACGGATGCGCTTGGCGTATTGGTACTCCCGCGGGTTCTCTGCATTTACATACAGGGGCACGGGGCCGGGAGGGCTCTGGGGCACGGGGTAGTCGAGGGCAGCCCCTTCGGTCTCGCACACGTTGTGCAGCACACAGCAGGCTCTGATCACCAGGGCTGAGGTCTCCACCGTGTAGTCTAGCTGGTCCATGAGGCTCCTCCAGCGCTGCTTGAGGGACCCGAAGGCCCTCTCACCACAGTCCTGCTTGCACACAGGCGGGTATTGTAGAGCGCCTCCACAGGGTTCCAGGCAACTGGGTATGCCTTCATCAGCCACCGGGTGAGGGGATAGGCCGGGTCCCCCAGGATACAGGGGGGCATCATCACCTCCTCGATTGCAGACATGGAAATGACCCGGAAGTCCCTGCAGTACATCCTGGCATAGTAGGGGAAGATGGTCATGATCCGGGCATCGTGGCTGCACCCAGAGTTGCCCGTAAAGATGTCTATGAACCACCCCCGGTGGTCCACTACAGCCTGCAGCTGCAGGGAGTGGTATCCGTGTCTGTTGACATATTCCACGGCCTCCGCAGCGGAGGGGCGAAGGATCTCTATGTGGGTGCCATCCACGGCGCCCATGCAGTTGGGGAACCCTCCAGCCGCGAAGCCAGCCATCACGGCTGCCTGGTCCACCAGCTGGATCGTTCGGTCCAGGAGCACTCCCTCCACAACCTCGCAGACGTCCTGCAGGATCCCGGCGACGGTGCTTACCCCGACGCTGAAGTGCTGCGAGACAGACAGGCAGGAGTCGGGAGTTGCTAGTGCCGAGACCCCGATGGCCACCCGTTGGACCATGGGGATGGGGGTCCACATGGGGGTGTGCTGCTGCTCCAGCCAGGGCATTAACAGGTTCGCAAGTTGCAGTAGGGTGTGCCTGTCCATCCGGAAGTGCGCCCTCCAGGTGGCCTCATCCCACTGAGCCAGCGCCCGGGACCACCACCCCTGTGCCCGCTCTGTGACCCATACTCGTCGGTCAGTGGGCATAGCGAGCAGGTCTGCACGCCCCATGGTCTCCTTCCACCATTGGAGGTGCCCGGCTGCCTCGTGGAGTAATGCGTCCCTCTCCCGGCCGTGGAGGAGGGCCTGCTTAGCTGCCATGGACACCCACAGGACCCTGAGCCGGGCCAGGGAGCACCTGCAGGCATGGTGCCTCCGGGCCCTAGTGGGGCTCTGGGCAAGGGTAACCCACAGGCAGGCTCCCATGTGCACCTCAGTGGTTTGGATGCGCAAGAGATCAGTGTGTGAGCGGTACCACTCTGCGCAGAGGGCTAGGTGCATCCTGCAGGCGCGCAACCGGCTTAGCTCCATGGTGCACGTTGCCCCAGGTGGGGGGCGGCTGACCCAGTTATAGGCCAGGGCACGTGTAGCACCGCCCCCGGGTCATGACCCGGGGGTCCCCGGGTGGGTGATGGGCAGTCCCCCATCCCGGCTGCCCAGGCAGGCTGCTGCAGGGCGGCCATGCCGGGGAGCTGGGGGCGGTCCAATGAGCGCACCTGCTGTCCCTGCAAGGGGCCTGGTGCATGGTCCAGCCTGCGCCCGGGCGCGTGCAGGCTGTAACTGCATTCCTGCTGTCATCAACCTCCCACCTCTCAGTGTAGCCAGCCTGTTGTCCTCGCCACCCTGATTAGTATGTAGACTGTCCTGTCTGTGAGCTCTGTTCCAGCAGCTGTGCTGGGTCCGCACTCCACGCCTCGCTTGCTTGCCATGCCATGTTGCGGCCGGTGGCCTTATCGGCTGGTCTTGAGGCCCTTCTGCATACCCTCCAGTCCCTCCAGGGATTGTGGGGCCCCTCTGTCCTCGCAATTAGTCTCCTTTGCTTCCAGGGCCATGGCTGGCTGCGCTTCCACCGGGCTCCCGGCTCCCAGCACCCATGGGGCCCCCCCATCGCTGGACCTTCCACAAGACCATGGCCCTGTGTGACCTGTGGCATTCCCTGGCCGTGCAATTGCTCCTGAGCTGCCCGGACAGCCTGTCCGGTGCCTATGCGAGTCTGAGCTCGGCGCTGCGCTACTTTGGCTATGAGGCGAGCGTCCGCGGTTGCCGGCTGCATTCAGAGACCCTGGGTCTGATTCCCTTTCCCGATGGGTGCGTCACGAAGATGAGATGCTCACATGTGGGGTGGTCGGCGGCGGAGACCGTGTCTGCTCTGTCTGTGTGCAGCCTGGCCGCCTACACGGGCTGCCTGAATGAGGGGGGTCCTGCCCTGGCCGTGTCCTACTTCGGCTGTGTTCACGGGGCGCGTGGGTACCAGCGGTCGCGTGGGGCGGTGTATCACCAGCTGTTGGAGCTCAGTCACCTTCTGCGACCCCCTGCTGCTGACTATGGCTTGTCTGAGCCCACTGAGGCGGAGCTGGCGGCTCTGTCCGGTGTGTGGTCCCATTCCGATGTGCAGTTGGGGCTCGCCGCTCAGGATCCCTTTGAGGCGTACTACCTGGCCGCCCACCACATGTCTGTGCTGGGCTACTGTCGGGGCATGATTCAGTGGCCGCACTTGGTTCACCTGGCAGGCCACCTGGCCCCAGGCCCCTTCGTTGCCCCCTGCAGCTGGCTGTGTGGCCCCCTGTGCCTTCCAGGCCCCAATTGGTGGTCCCGCGGTGAGCTCCCACCTCCTCCCCGGTGCCACAGGCCGCTACCTGCTTCCTCCATGATGTTCCGGCCTTGCAACTGTGCTGCCTGTTTCCCAGGGTTTCCCTGCCCCTACCTGTGGCTCCGGGCCTGCTCCAGCCCCCCCCTCCCCCCGTTTGCCTCTGCAACCGGTGCTGCCCTCCATGGCTGCCTTCTCCTGTGGCCGAGTCCTGCTCTCCGTGCCTCCACCCAGCTCCTCGGGTTGCTGCTGATTGACACACACACACCCTTGGGTGCCTATGTGACTGCGGGGTTGTGGGGCCCTGGTCTTCGCCTCCCGGAATCCGCCTGGGTGTGTGTGTGCATCTGTGGACCGCCTGCACTGCTCTGGCTCTTTTGCATCCCCTCCATGGCCCCCTCGCCGGCGCTTGGGGTGCCTGTCTGCTTCCTGGGCCGTTCCTGGGCCGCTCCCTGTTCCGTGTGACCTCCCGGAAATAAGTGAGTAAATCGCAGAGATCAGGAGTCCTAATTCCCCAAACCCCCACTTTTCCTCCTCAGGGGATATAAGGACCATCCTAGCCTTCCGTAAGGCAAGTACTTCAAGGAGAAATCGAGCCACTCCCTTTGTAATAGTTTCATATTGCCCTGACAAAAGCATTATCAGTAGCTGATGGTCAGTTTTGGGGGACCCAGAATTGAGCAAAGGGGAAACCCATTTATCATGGAGAGTAAGATGGAATTTGCAGTGAAAGAAAATGTGTTCCAAAGTATCTACCACCCGCAAAGGGCAGTTACATAAGCTAGAAAATGAATGTTTCCCATAATAACGGCCTTTAGTATCTCCTGAAGGGAAAACACACATTCTCGACATGGAGAAACATCTCCGCACATGAAGACTCATCTGGAACTGCAAGTATGGGGCTGATGCACAGGGAAGCTCGTATAGCTCTAGTACAGGAGCCAACGAACTTTTAGCTCTCAAGGTAGCTATCTCCTCTTGTGCAGTAATATCAGCCAGCCTTTGGCTGAAAAGATTCCTAGTACCACCATAACTCAGAGAGTACAACTATCGAGCAAAAGGCCCATACTACGAAGCTTATTCCCCACCTGAGCCACCCATAAGTTATCCTCCGAAAGGACCAGAGTAGCTAGTGGGGCTGTAAGGGCAAAGTGGGGCTTCAGCCAGTAGCCTATGTCTATGCGCCACACCTGGGCCTCAATAAGGATCAAACCACATTCCCTACGGGCTGCCGCACTGGGGGCATAGTTAGGAAGTGCAAGGAGAGATCTTAGAAACACAGTCTGAATCTTTTCAAGAATCATAAACCTCCCGGCCGTCCAAAACTGGGCTCCAAATAGAAGTTGTCCCAAGCATTTGGCCTTAAATACCTGGATAGCTGGAATAACCAGGGATCCCCCTTTAGTTCTAAAACTCCTGAAACTCCTGGGGGACCTCGAGAAGGGGGTCAATCTCTCTAACTACGTACATATATTTGATTATGTTGAGGATAAAATATTAAATCAAATTCTGAAATTTCCATGTTTTTTGGCATTTATGTCTTGTTGCAATGTATGGAGTTGATTTTTTAAAAATTGTAATTAATTTGTATGTTTTTTGGAGTTTAAACTAGAGTCAAAATGATATTGTGATGTTTTCGAAGAGGAAAGTTTTTAGTTTTAAAAACTGTTGTTCATTTAAGGGTTTTTTTTAAACTAAAGTTTTTTGTTTTGGTGAATTTCAAGGTTTTTTGTGATATGAGTACATTAATATGTTAGTTGTTGCACAACTTTTAAGTGAGTTGTGGAATTATTTTAACTGAATAGCACTAGGGATGATAGGAAAAGGAGGCAGCTCGGGTTATGGAGACAAGGTGACATGTAGGTACAGAGAGGGATCAATTTGGGGCAGTGGGGGGATGACAGGTAGGATTGGGAGATGAGGCTAAGTAGGGGGCTGGGGATGTTGTGCTGGGGTGGGAGGAGAAGCGAGGGTTGGGGGGTCAGTTCAGGGC
>QEPC01006548.1:3984940-3999880 GCA_003113815.1 Sphenodon punctatus | reverse complement strand
GGGAGATGGGGCTAAGTAGGGGGCTGGGGATGTTGTGCTGGGGTGGGAGGAGAAGCGAGGGTTGGGGGGTCAGTTCAGGGCGGGGAGGAAGTAGGAGTGGGGGTTGGGGGTCAGGTTTAGGGTTGGGGAGTTATGTGGGGGTGGGAGAAACGGGTTGAGGGTCAGGTGGGATGTGCTGTGTGAGTGAGGTAGGCGCAGTGGTTGGGGGGTTAGGTCGGGGCTGGGGATGTGTGGGAGGTGGGAGGAGAAGTGGGGGTTGGAGTCAGGTTGGAGAGCTGGGAGGTCACATCAGGGCTCAGGATGTTGTGTGGGGGGAGGGCCGTAGCTAGGAATTTTTAGTTGGAGGGGCTATGCACTGGCGTGCCTACAGAACCCCCACCAGGTGGAGCCATGTACAAATAGCATGTAAGGAGCTACTCGAAAAGCAGAAGGTTGCTACTTTGGACCCATCTCAAAGAACCTTGTTTACAAACATTTTCACAACACCCACCCTTCCAGCCCCACATGGATTTTTTTCCTTATATTTCTATAAAGGGTTGGAAGGAACTGTCATTGTGAGGGGGAGAGTGCTTTTTATATTATGGTGGTATATTATTATGGTATATTATCATGTGGTCTATTTGAATAGTGAGCATGCAGAACCAAGTTGTGAGAATGTTTGGCGTTATCTCGAAGAACCTTCTTTAAAGAAGGTTTCCCCTATGCACCTCCACTCTGCCAGCTCCCCCCTCATCACATGCACCCCCGCACTGCCTTCTGGCCAGCTCCCCCTTCACCCCATGCACCTTCCACTGCCTCCCGCCCAGCTCCCCACTCACCCCATGCACTCCGCACTGCTGAACACACCATCCCTATTTCTATAACGATTTCCTGACTACGGCCCTGATGGAAATATCCTATTATCAGTGTTAATCAGACAGAAAACAGATGTAACATTTCACTTACAAATGCAATTTCCCTTTTACCGAGGCGATAAAAAAACGGCACTCTTTGTGTACAAGGGAGTCGAGAGATGAAAATAGAATCTTGCTGCTGCTGCTACTGCTGCTGCAGCTCTCACTGTTCAACTTAGGTGTTGCTTAGTGCTGCATGTAAGAGACAGTGAGCAAGAGAGATCGGGGGGGGGCTGGGAAAAGAGGTGGGGGATATGAAAATGCCTCCCTGAACTGGCAGCTGGGAAGCGGTCACTGCTGGATCTACTCTACTCTGTCTGTTCCCCACTGAACAAGGGCCAAGCGGATCTTCCAGAGCGAGATCTCCCACCAGGGGGAGGGGTGTGTGTGCAGCCATCAGATTGCACTTGGCACATCAACAGCTGGATCCATTGCTAGGTTACACAAAGAGGAGAGCGGCTGCCACAAGTTACGCTTTGACACCGACTTGAAACCCTGTCAGTTTCATCAGCAAATCACGTGCCCAAGGAGCCTGGACTTTATTTTGGAATTATTCACCATCGCCCGCCTGCCCCCCCGTGAATCCGCTTCTCTCTTCTTTAAGAAACGTGGGCTCGACTCAAGCCAGCCATCCCTCGAGGGCCCTTTAGCTCAATAGCTTAAAGAGAAACCAAGCACCAGTGCCCGTGCTTCCCAGGGGAGCCCCTACCCGCCCCTCAAGCACCGACCCAAAGTTCCAGTGCATTTTAGGAGGAATGAATCATTTGTGGGCGGGCGGGGGAGAGAGGCAGCAGTGCCTGAGCCTGTTTGCAAAGAGACGCTTAACACACACGAGTCTCGTGTGTCGTCTCCGGCGCATTCCGTCCTGTCCTGGGGAAGCGGGGCCAGCTGAGACTCGTGATGCAAGTCCTGCACTTACCTCCTCACCTGTGCAGCAGCAACAAACCCTGGGGGTGTGGGGGTAGGGGGGATGCTCCCTTGCCAGCCAGGTGATTGAAAATTGGGGGAAACAGTAGGCACAGTGCTGGTCCATTCCCTCCACTCGCTTGAGCCCGGTCAGTTAAAAGCAATGGCCTCGGGGTAAAAGCTGGGCATGGACTGACTCCGCACCAATCCCGTCCCCCCAATCGATAATCCGCCTGGGGCAGGTGGCTGCTGCTGCCCTTGCCAGGCATTCCGATTTCTACCTTCTGGGGGCTGTTGCTGCTGTCGCTACATTATTCCCACTTGTTCCAGTGGCCGAGAGGAAGAGACGGTCCCCCCCCCCCCCCCAGGCCAGGTGTGCAATCCCCCCTCCGCTAACCTCCTACCAACTGTGTGCACCCTGGAGAGTGCCCTAAGAAAAGATCATGTTCTCCTCTTGCAAAAACCTGGGCAGCTATTCTGCAAAGAACCACCTTTCTTTTGAAAGCTATGTGATTCTGAAAGATACGTGAAAGATAACTGGTTTCTGAAAGATACGTGATTTTTAAAAGTAGAATTTAAACCCTACTATTAAAAATCACATATCTTTTAGAAGCCAGCTCCATCACACGCACTTTACACTCCAGTCAGTTTCATGTCATGACATGAAACTGACTAGAGCTTAAATTAAAGTCTTTGTGTTGGAGCTGCCTTCTCATAAAGTTGTGTGATTTTTAAAAGTAGAGTCATATACCTTTCAGGTCAGCAGCTGCTCAACTGAGCATGTGCAAGCCTGCAGAACTGAATTGTGTTTTTTGCCCTCAACTGAGCATGTGCGAGCCTATAGAACCGATTTTTAAAATCAATAACTCGGTTTTGGCTGCACCAATCACTATCATATTACATAAGCAGTTATTGATCTCATGCTCCACACCTGTGACGTTTGGGGGCTCAACTCATCCAGGGGGAGGAGATATTGAGGATTCAAAATCATGAGGTCGTCTGCATTTTGACCACAAGCAATTAACTTTTAAACAGTCATAACATTTTATTTTCCTGATGGATCTTTTTTCAAACTTTGTGCATATGATGGTCCTCACAACTTATATTCATGGATAAATTTCCAGAAATGTAGCTCAAGCGGTTCCCTCAAACTTGGTGCTTCAGCAGTCCCATGTTTATAATGGAGAGTGGTTGGGCATTTAAGTTTCTTCCAGCTACTGCTGGAAGAAAATAAAGCTGTTCATCATTCCATTAAGTGACTGATTGTCATGTTATTAGTCAATATCACCAGCTCCTACTAGACTCCAAGTAAGAAATTCTAGCAATCCCATAAAATGATTGGGGGAAAAAATGTACTATTATGGAGAGTACATTTCAAAGTTCTTACAAAACTTGAAAGAGGAATGTAGTTTAATTAAAAGATACTTGGCCAGTAAACAATTAGAAGCTACCAAATCATAGTGGAATAAATATATTCAATGTGTTGTTCATTACATCCAATGGTTGGTTGACAAATGTATTTATCAGGAGCACGAGGCTCCTGCAAGACTCAGAAGAAAATTCTAGCAGTCAAGAAACATCCCAATGAGATAACTGAAAAAAGAAAAAGCAGTCATTAGAACACGTCAAAGCTTTTATGAAGCTTGAAAGAGGAACAGATTTCAAAATTAACAGTACTTAATCAATAAACAATTACAAATCATTAAACCATAATCCTAAAATAAGCCTTTTACAAAAATCTCCATTCTTAGTAGAGATCAAATAAAAATCCTAGTAAGATCCAAAGTATGGATAGTATAGTTGGTAAAATAATAAAAATATTCATAAGACAACCAACTCTGGAATCTTACCAAAAACACATTAATGTAAAAATCCATTCAAATTTTGGATTCTATTATACTCGTAACACTGGGTAATCTCAGACGTAACGAAACCACGGTCAACCACAGTGACTCCCCTGTGGTGGCAGTGAGTCCCGTAATGTCTGTTTGATCCCCGCCAGATGTTCACCACAGTGAACCACTGGCGGGGATCAAACTAACCATGGTTCTGGACCTCCGGCCGCCTGGAGGTCCAGAATCATCATTAGATTGGCCACGATTCGGGATGGGCTTGTCCATCCCGGATCGTGGTCCCGACTACGGGACAGGGATCGGGTGCAGCGGCCGAATTGGCCGCGGCACCCACCCATCTCCTGCAGGGCGGGCAGCTGGGGGAGCGTGGGGGTGGCGGGGCTGTGCAGCTGCACGTCGCACAGTGCAGCCCCGCCCAATCCCCGGTAGGAATCATGCTGGCACGTCTAAAGGACGGCCGGATTGATTCCTGACAGGGATCCGAAATGGATCCCACTGCGTGATTCAGCCTGGCGGGCCTCCGGGCCCTGCACATCTGAAATTACCCGCTATGTACCGCATGATCATGAAGATTCTTAGCCTTTTATGAATACATAGGTACTGTAGGAAAATAGAAGGGTCCAGTTCCTCATTTAAACCATAAGTAGTCTGTCTGTAGCTTGGAAATCCAAAAACATTTTCTGCTAAATTTAAAAAAAAATAAAAAATCTATACAGGCAGAATGACTTAGAAACACTACTCTCAGTCCCAGAAGGCAAGATCCATAGATGAATGATTGATGACTTAATTTTTTTTTTTTAACTAGCGGAGCTGTGGTTCTTCCTGATGTTACTTCTATGTTCTGTCATTCTTACTGTTAAAGCTCTTCTAAGAGTCTTTCCAACATAGCTTTTTGCAAGGACATTCAGTTATATAGACAACTCCTTTAGTATCACTGGTGGTGAAGTTCCTTAAAATAGGTTTGTGGTTGTCCAGGGAATTGATAAAATACTGCATCCTTCTCGTCTGTTTACAAGAGTAACAGTGGCCACAAGGGTGATGGTCCTTGTAGAGCAAGAGTCCGTGATGGGTTTGCCCTCATAAGGTATAGAATTTCCAACAATTGACACAGATGAGGTTTTGTACATATATATACAAGAAATGTGAGTCTTAAGTAATTGTGGGCATTTATGCTATAGGGCACCCCAAAATACCCCTAAAGGACCTTCAACTTTGTCATAAACTACATGGTGAAACGTGTGCCATTTTGTGTAGAAATATGTCCTGACACAAAATATAAAATCCGACACAGTTGTTGTGGGCCATACCCAAATCAGACAAACTCAAGTGCCCCCACCCCAAATACCTTTCATTTACATCATTGGGTTCATGGGGGGGGGGAAAAAAGAATGCTAATTTGTGTAGAAATGTGTCCTAATATAAAGACTGACTGTGGGGTTTTTGGGGGGGGAGGGGAAGGGCTAGGGCTCTTCCCCCAATTAAGCATCCTTTTAAGGGGGTCTTCCCCCTAATCAGGCTATTTGCTCACCTTATAAAAAAGGTACATGATTAACACCTGTGCATTGTGTGAACAGATTTTTTGTCACCTAAGGGCTGTGGCAAAATGCCCCTGTTTCCCTACCTAGACAAACACTCTGCTACACCCTATCAACCCCCCCCAACCCCAGAGCCTGGACAAATGCAAGGTCACAGGGCAAGTGTTCTGGCCATGCTCCAAAAGCTGAGGACAGGGATCGGTATCTCAAGGTGAATGCCATGATGTCTCACCTAAGTGACATCACAGGTCAGAGGGCTCAGGCGCTTCACCTGGATTGGAGAAACCCCTTCCTGGGGGCAATTCCCAAAAGGGAGGAGGGGTCAAGCTTAAAAAGCCAGGACACACCCCTTCCTCTTGCTCTCACTCTCTGACTTTTCTTTGGGAACTGCAACACGCTGCTGGCAGGGAGCCAGCTAAGACATGTGCCTCACTTGTTTCTACCTACACGAGTGATGAAAAGGAATCCCTGAGTAGTACCAGCAACTGCCTTTCTACCCTCAGTACTAGGAGGCGGCTACTCAAACCAGGGGACACCAGAATCCCCTGTCTGAGACTCTATTTTAAGTTTGCTTCTACCTTTATCCTAAGCCTTTTACCTTAGCCTTGTTGACAGACGTGTTTTTTCTGCTTTTGTAAAATAAAGCACCTCTTTTGTTTTGTAAAACTGATGTGTTTCTGGTACCTTTTTAAAGGTTAGAAGGATTTGTACCCATGAAGGGGAGTCCTGGCAAGACACAGTGTCTTGTTAAAACACACAGCAAATTCACTTGAACATGTTACACATCTTCAGATACATCATTTTCATCATCATCTCTCCCAGGACCACTCCTCTCCACATCACTACCCACATCACTCTCCACAGCAGTACTTCCACATCTTTCAGTGTCAGCTCTAAGAATGCCCTCAAGCGATGATGGGTATTTCTCTCCCTCAAACCAACAGGGAACATACTTTCCATTAACCAGTTTCCAGACATTTTGTTCTGGGGGAAAGTTAGTGGATGACTCTCAGTTGCATTGTTCCAAAATCTGATTTAGATTGGTGCGCCAAATCTTCCGATGTATGATGGAAGCGCATGGAGGAAGTGAGCTGCCATTGATGCCAGATGGCAACCAATGGCAATTTGTGACCATTTACAGAAATTTGCAGCATTTTATGGCAGATTATGGAAGTTGTGGCAGTCTGACACTTTTTGGCATTTCACAGTTTACGGTAATTTGTGATAGTTACGACATTTATGATAATTTGCGACAATTCCCCCATCAAGTTTGACAGTCTATCAAAGTTTACACGGCAGTTCACACATGTTTACAGCAGTTCCCGGAAGTCCAAGAGTCTCCAGCACTTTCAAAAAGGCTGAAAAGGAAGACATGCTTGAACAGATAGCAGCAGAAAATATCAGTAAGTGCCACTGCTTCAGTGGGGGTTGCCATGTCATTAAGGTGGTGTCTGATTGGCCATTACCGACAAAAAAAAAAAGAGCTGTCGCTGGCCATTTCACCCCTACTTCTAGCTACACATTTATGCCTTTAGGGATTTTCTCCTTATTTCCAAGAATGATAGCCATCATGTCTGTGTCTGATGTTCGAATCACAACATTTTGGGAGAACAACTCTGACCCAAGTAGAACCATACGCAAGTCTGCCTTTTCATGACTGCTCTCAAGTAACTCCTCTTCCTTTCGAGTGACTTTTCCATGTACACTCCTGAATGAATAGCACAGGTTACTACATGTAGGATAGACATCTTGGAAGCCTGTTTTTTCAAAAGTCCAACCCTCTTGATCTGGGCAGAGTAGAGGGGTTTAATGCTGGTGGGGAGGAGCTATGAGCCATTTAGAAAATTGAAGGAGGCTGCCAGGGACTGCCTTGGGGGGTTTATTTATAAATCTAAATAAATAGTTTAAGTTATGGGGTTGTGAAAAACCCCATTTAGTCTATGGAGAGGTGCGAGGCTGCTTAGAAGAGGAGCTCTGCCACCCCAAAGCGGCTCGGGCAATTGTTCTGGGGGGGCTTCGGGATGCAGGGTAGGACAGCTGCCCTGGTGCCCCCTCCCCTTTGCCTCTCCTTTCTCCTGCATGCCCCTGACCCTCCAACTGCCCTGACTTTCAAAAACCTGTTTTGCAGCCTGAGCCCCCAAAGCACGGGGCTGCTGCAGCCTCTAACTAAAAAAATCAATCCCAGTCCCCTCCTTCAGGAGCAGCCTGGGTGTGGGGTGGAGGAGGAGGAACTTCCACCGCCCCCTCCACCCGCCTGCCAGAGTGCCCTGCTACCTACCTCCTGGATCGTTGCAGCACCACTCACCCGACCTCATGGATCAGAAGGCCACTACCTTGTAAACAAGGTTCTTCGAGATAGCTCCGACCATTCTCACCACTGGGTGTTGCGAGAGTGGTTGGAGCCTCTCGAAGAAGAACTTGCTGCTGCCACCGCTCAGAAACTCACAACAGGGCTTACAACAGCCAAGACTTCTGGAGGCGGCAGCAGCAGCAGGTGCATGGGCAGGAGGGCCGGGCCAGCGTGCGAGTAACTGAGTGAGTGAGTGTGTGTGTGTTTGAGTGGGTGTGACAGCGTAAATGAAAGAGAGAGAGAGGAGAGCTTGAATGGGAGTGTGTCTGAGTGAGAGAGAACATCTGTGTGGATGCGAGTCTGTGTGTGTGTGAGGGGGACAGAGAGACAGAATCTGTCTCTGTGTGTGTGTGTGTGTGTGTGTGTGAGAGAGAGAGAGAGAGAGAGAGGGTGTGTGTGTGTGTAAGTATGTGTGACAAAGATCAGTGTGTGTGTGTGTGTGTGTGTGTGTTAGTGTGTCAGAGCGAGTGTGTGTCTGTCTATGTAAGTCTATGCGAGGATTGTGTGTGTGTGTGTGTGTGTAGTCTGTGTTAGGTTTGCCACCTATGCCAGTTTTTAAGGAACACTTATGAATAATACATGTTGCAGATCCCACAACATGTATTTTTCTCAAATGTTCCTTAAAAATTGGCATAGGTGGCAACCCTAGTCTGTGTGTGTGTGTCTGTGGGTGGTCCTAGGGACTGGAATTACTGCTTCCGGATGCAGTGGAATGACAGCCTCCTGTGAGTGGAATAATGGCCCCAGAACCTTGATGGTTCTTTGAACTGGAACGACAGCTTTGGGTACAGTGGAATGACAGCCCCCCGAGAGTTGAAGGACAGACCCATATTTTTAACTATGGTTTTAGGAGCTGGAATGACAGCTTCAGGTACAGTGGAATGACAGCCCATGGGAGCTGAATGACATCCCTAGTACTTTAATGATGGTTCTAGGACTGGAATGACTGCTTCCTGATGCAGTGGAATGGAATGACAGCCCCGTGAATGGAATGACAGCTCCAGAACCTCGATGATGGTTCTTGGGACTGGAATGACAGTTTCAGGTACAGTGGAATGACAGCCCCTGGGAGTTGAATGATGTCCCTAGTACTTTAATGATGGTTCTAGGGACTGGAATGACAGCTTCAGGTACAGTAGAATGACAGCCTCCTGGGAGTTGAATGATGTCCCTAGTACTTTAATGATGGTTCTAGGGACTGGAATGACAGCTTCAGGTACAGTGCCTGCTGATATGACAAGCTGCCATAGTTGAGGTTTATTGTCTCACTTGTTAACCTGAGAAGATGACTGAAAGGAAAATTATTTTAGTATTGTTTTAGAGGAGGTGGCACAAGGCTCTGTTGTGCTACAGTGGGTATTTTCAGACGTTACGAGATCACAGTGAACCACGGTGAATACCCACCTGTGGTCAATGTGCCTCGAACGTCTGTTTGGTGGCCGCCAGATGTTCGCCACGGTCAATACCCACATGGGGTCAATTTGAACCACGCTTCCCGGGCTAGCCGGGGGAATGTCCCGGGAAGCGTGGTCAAAGAGATCCCCAGCGGGGACCAACAAAAAGTAACGTCTGGCCGGGCACCACAGCCCGGGATCACCGGCGGGATCCCGGGCCGTGGCGAATCCGGCCCGACGCGGCGGCCACATTGGCCCCGCCGCCTACCCATCTCCCCAGAGGGCGGGCGGCGGGAGCGTGGAGGGGGTGGGGCCGTGCGGCCGCACGTTGCGCCGCGCGACCCCGCCCCCTCCCAGATTCCCCGCTGGGATCCCCCCAGCATGTCTGTTGTGGCGTGACGGGGTGACCCCGGCGGGGAATGAATGGGTTGATTTCAGTACGGGGCCAACGGGGCCCGTAACGTCTGAAATCACCCAGTGTCTGCTGAGAAGGAGGGGTCATCTCTTTTACCTCATGACCATGTAGTGCACACATCCCCTTGTCAAGCTAAGAGAGACATGCTTGTGAGGTGTGGAGAAGAGTTCTTTTGGGTTCTACAGGAAGAAGCTGATAGGAGTGTAGCAAGGGGCAGAGGTGTCCTGAGGGTTTGCAAAACTCTCTGCAAAACTGCAGGTTGGTGTCCCCAAATACCTTGCTGGGCTTCCTCCTAGAATCAGGACCACTGCAAATCAGTGCACCCAGATAGCCTGGTTTATTTGTTCATTTTATTTAAATGTATATCCTGTCCATCCCACAAAAAATAGGCTGATGGTGGTTACAGTAATATAAAAACAGATGCATGCATAACACATTAAAAGGGGGAAAAAGAAATACAATTTAAAAATATACGCACCCCTCACCCAACCATCACCCACTAAATGCCTGCCCAAACAAAAACACTTTCTAGTGCTTGCTGTTTGAAGGATGTAACAACCTTTTAAACTGAAGGGAGCAGCTCTTCCACCTTAGCCTTCCCTAAACCCTGTTACCTTAGTGGTTATGCTGCTCATCTTTCTACTGCGCAAGCAGGACAGATTTTCTCCATTGCATTGTATTTAACAAAAAATGTGGATATTCCATAGTAAAAAAACTTTCGGTTTACAAAAAGAGTTAAGGCTCTTGCAAATTCAATCATGCATGAAAAAGCATGAAAATTGCAAGTTAAGGCTCCCACCTTAACTTCCGTGCAGTAAAGACATTGTACAGTCTCGCATATTGTGCTCACTAACAACTCTTGGAAGCGATATACTGCGACATCTCAGCTGTTATTCAGCCGATTTGGCTGAAATTTGCATAGCATGAACTACTTACCCCGGTGAGCCTCCACTACAAATGTCACTATTCTAACTTTAAACATGCCAATTTGATAGTAAATAGAATGTTGGGGCTTTTCAGTGGTGAGTGCAACACACCTTAACTATTGGAGTGCTCCTGCGCTCTAGTAATATCTCCTGTTTGCCTTCTTTGATTATAGTCAGTTGTGTTAATGCTTATTTCTCCCTGGCCTCGCTTAGTCCTCGATTCTTGTTTATGTCTGGTTCCTCTCCTGTTCCCTGTAGTCATTACTGTATAGAGAGTTTCTTCCCTTTGCTTCTCTTGTACTTTTCTTGGTGTTTGTTTCTCTCCACCCCGTTGCAAGTCTGATTACCTTGGGATTCTCTGTGACCTCATTCCTGCCGCCTCCTGTAGTTCCTCAACTTGGGAGGTCCCTATGATGATCTATGGTTCAAGTGTGATCATTGAGACTCCAAATAAGATCCTGAGGGATTGTTTATCCTAGAGGCAGGGCTTAATTACCGTTGTCTTGTCTGCTGGTATGGTAGTGTGTACCATCCTTTCCCTATTTCAGCTCTTCCTACATTTCCCTATGAACACTCATACATTGTGTCTTTTTTATGTGTATGCATTTGCATTCTATTTATGAAAGGTAGAAATAAAGTGTAAAACCCCACATGGAATCATTGTATTTGTCATTTGGCTGACCAACTATATAGGTAACTGGGTTCATAGGGGTTCCAATCTGGCCCATACATACTGCATATTGAGCCTCATCCTGACAGCATTCACTGTTTTAGTCGTGTTTATGACATGGATATTAAAGTGTTCCAAGATCTAGTGGCCTGCATAGTGGTGACTGAGGGGGTTCCCCTAGGCTCAGGGCTGGCCCCAGGCATGTGGCATATGTGCGGCCGCACATGGCCCCGCGGCCAGCTGGGGCCCCGCACTTGCCTGGCTGGGCAGCAGGCTGCAGCCAGCTTCTCCCCCAGTAAGTGATTCTTCCTCCCCTCCCTGGCTCCAGGCCCCATCCCTCACCTGCCTCTGCCTTCTAGTAGCAGCAGCAGCACGAACACTTGATCGGGCTGGGAGATAAGGCTGTTTGTTTACAAACAGCTCCTCCCCAGTGCTGATCAGAAGGTTGCTGCCTTGTAAAGATGGTTCTTCAAGATGGCTCCCAACATTCTCACAANACAGTGGGTATTTTCAGACGTTACGAGATCACAGTGAACCACGGTGAATACCCACCTGTGGTCAATGTGCCTCGAACGTCTGTTTGGTGGCCGCCAGATGTTCGCCACGGTCAATACCCACATGGGGTCAATTTGAACCACGCTTCCCGGGCTAGCCGGGGGAATGTCCCGGGAAGCGTGGTCAAAGAGATCCCCAGCGGGGACCAACAAAAAGTAACGTCTGGCCGGGCACCACAGCCCGGGATCACCGGCGGGATCCCGGGCCGTGGCGAATCCGGCCCGACGCGGCGGCCACATTGGCCCCGCCGCCTACCCATCTCCCCAGAGGGCGGGCGGCGGGAGCGTGGAGGGGGTGGGGCCGTGCGGCCGCACGTTGCGCCGCGCGACCCCGCCCCCTCCCAGATTCCCCGCTGGGATCCCCCCAGCATGTCTGTTGTGGCGTGACGGGGTGACCCCGGCGGGGAATGAATGGGTTGATTTCAGTACGGGGCCAACGGGGCCCGTAACGTCTGAAATCACCCAGTGTCTGCTGAGAAGGAGGGGTCATCTCTTTTACCTCATGACCATGTAGTGCACACATCCCCTTGTCAAGCTAAGAGAGACATGCTTGTGAGGTGTGGAGAAGAGTTCTTTTGGGTTCTACAGGAAGAAGCTGATAGGAGTGTAGCAAGGGGCAGAGGTGTCCTGAGGGTTTGCAAAACTCTCTGCAAAACTGCAGGTTGGTGTCCCCAAATACCTTGCTGGGCTTCCTCCTAGAATCAGGACCACTGCAAATCAGTGCACCCAGATAGCCTGGTTTATTTGTTCATTTTATTTAAATGTATATCCTGTCCATCCCACAAAAAATAGGCTGATGGTGGTTACAGTAATATAAAAACAGATGCATGCATAACACATTAAAAGGGGGAAAAAGAAATACAATTTAAAAATATACGCACCCCTCACCCAACCATCACCCACTAAATGCCTGCCCAAACAAAAACACTTTCTAGTGCTTGCTGTTTGAAGGATGTAACAACCTTTTAAACTGAAGGGAGCAGCTCTTCCACCTTAGCCTTCCCTAAACCCTGTTACCTTAGTGGTTATGCTGCTCATCTTTCTACTGCGCAAGCAGGACAGATTTTCTCCATTGCATTGTATTTAACAAAAAATGTGGATATTCCATAGTAAAAAAACTTTCGGTTTACAAAAAGAGTTAAGGCTCTTGCAAATTCAATCATGCATGAAAAAGCATGAAAATTGCAAGTTAAGGCTCCCACCTTAACTTCCGTGCAGTAAAGACATTGTACAGTCTCGCATATTGTGCTCACTAACAACTCTTGGAAGCGATATACTGCGACATCTCAGCTGTTATTCAGCCGATTTGGCTGAAATTTGCATAGCATGAACTACTTACCCCGGTGAGCCTCCACTACAAATGTCACTATTCTAACTTTAAACATGCCAATTTGATAGTAAATAGAATGTTGGGGCTTTTCAGTGGTGAGTGCAACACACCTTAACTATTGGAGTGCTCCTGCGCTCTAGTAATATCTCCTGTTTGCCTTCTTTGATTATAGTCAGTTGTGTTAATGCTTATTTCTCCCTGGCCTCGCTTAGTCCTCGATTCTTGTTTATGTCTGGTTCCTCTCCTGTTCCCTGTAGTCATTACTGTATAGAGAGTTTCTTCCCTTTGCTTCTCTTGTACTTTTCTTGGTGTTTGTTTCTCTCCACCCCGTTGCAAGTCTGATTACCTTGGGATTCTCTGTGACCTCATTCCTGCCGCCTCCTGCAGTTCCTCAACTTGGGAGGTCCCTATGATGATCTATGGTTCAAGTGTGATCATTGAGACTCCAAATAAGATCCTGAGGGATTGTTTATCCTAGAGGCAGGGCTTAATTACCGTTGTCTTGTCTGCTGGTATGGTAGTGTGTACCATCCTTTCCCTATTTCAGCTCTTCCTACATTTCCCTATGAACACTCATACATTGTGTCTTTTTTATGTGTATGCATTTGCATTCTATTTATGAAAGGTAGAAATAAAGTGTAAAACCCCACATGGAATCATTGTATTTGTCATTTGGCTGACCAACTATATAGGTAACTGGGTTCATAGGGGTTCCAATCTGGCCCATACATACTGCATATTGAGCCTCATCCTGACAGCATTCACTGTTTTAGTCGTGTTTATGACATGGATATTAAAGTGTTCCAAGATCTAGTGGCCTGCATAGTGGTGACTGAGGGGGTTCCCCTAGGCTCAGGGCTGGCCCCAGGCATGTGGCATATGTGCGGCCGCACATGGCCCCGCGGCCAGCTGGGGCCCCGCACTTGCCTGGCTGGGCAGCAGGCTGCAGCCAGCTTCTCCCCCAGTAAGTGATTCTTCCTCCCCTCCCTGGCTCCAGGCCCCATCCCTCACCTGCCTCTGCCTTCTAGCAGCAGCAGCAGCACGAACACTTGATCGGGCTGGGAGATAAGGCTGTTTGTTTACAAACAGCTCCTCCCCAGTGCTGATCAGAAGGTTGCTGCCTTGTAAAGATGGTTCTTCAAGATGGCTCCCAACATTCTCACAACTGGGTTGTGCACGCTGACCCTATTCAAATAATAGACCACATGATGGTCTCGAGCTCCTCTAGTATAAAAAGAACCCACCCCCTCTGAATGACAGTTCTTTTCAACCCTTTCTAGAAATATAAGAAAATAATTCCATGCGGGGCTGGAAGGGTGGGTATTTGTGAGACTGTTTGGAGCCATCTCAAAGAACCTTATTTACAAGGTAGTAACCTTCTGTTCTTCTTTGAGTGGCTCCTCACATGATATTTTTACATGACTCCGCCAGGTGGGGAGTCCGTGGGTGTGCCAGTGCATGGGTGGGTCATGCACACGGCTGCACACGCATCCCCAATCACCCACCATGCATCCACACCCACATAGTATCCACCGTTTGCTCCGGTTGCTCCGTGTGTGGGGATGAGTGGGGGTGTGAGTGAGGATGCGTGTGAGGCGAGTGCGCACGCACCCTCACTCACCATGGGCGCGTGCATTACGTCATTCACACGGGGTTCCCCCACCCATGAACACACAGAAATCTCTGTGTTCATGGCTGGGAGAGGCCCATGTAAAAAGGGCCACATTCTCACAACTGCAAATATGGTTCTGAGATTATTATGGCTGCTATTTCACTAACTCTTCTTAATGAAGTTATTGCTAACAGGAATACTGTCTTTAAACCCACAGCCCTGTGGGGCTTGGCGGAAGGCCGCCTCCAAACCCCAGGTAGGGGAAGGAAAGGAGGGAAGGGCAAGGGGACAGGAAAGGGCTCCCACGGGCTAGTAACCCGTGCCGGGGTAGGACCCGGTTCTGGGAAGGGAGCAGTGAGCCTGAAAAAGGTTCCCTCAGGGTCTTATGCGGCAGTATGGAGGAACTCAGTCGCTCCCTGCCAAGCTCATCATAGGGACACAGGCCACACTGCTTCCCGGCCAGGGAATGCCCCTCTTTCGCTGGCACCAAACACACGGTCCC
>QEPC01006548.1:3959277-3974630 GCA_003113815.1 Sphenodon punctatus | reverse complement strand
GGGCGGCGGGGGAGCGTGGAGGGGGTGGGGCCGTGCAGCCGCACATTGCGCCATGCGACCCCTCCCCGATTCCCTGCCGGGATCCCCCTGCACATCTGTTGGCCGTGCCAGAGTGATCCTGGCGGGGAATCTGAGGGTTGTTTCCGTGACAGGGCAAAGCCGCCCCGTCACGTCTGAAAACACCCATTTATTGATTGTACTGCTTAGTAGACACCCCCTCTTGCTTTGAGAGAGAAAAAGATGCCACAGCCTGTTGAATTATGATTGTATTTCCCCCTGACCAAAGATTGTATACCTGCTTTTTAGATTATTTTAGTAGCTGTTTACTTTTGTTTGTAGCAATACTAGATTGAATATGATTGTATTTTCCCTTGACCACATGATTGTATACCTGCTTTTTAGATGATTTTAGTAGCTGTGTACACTTGTTTGTAACATTATTAGACTGAATATAAGTAGTGTTGAATATATATGTTTACATTAACTTAAGTAGAAAGATGTTGGTTTATATTGAAAAGCATGATGGGTACAAGATGAGAACCAACTAGTTGGCCTTAGCCTAAAACAGGAACCTCAGGTCACAGTGATGGGTAAGTTGCTGAACCATGCATAAGGGAAATTGTTTGGAAGAGAGGAAGGAATGTTGATAGAGACAAAGCAATAAATACTGCAAAACAGGAGATAGCTTGTGATACTTGACAACACAAATGGCCTTTTCGTGATACCGAGTGATGGGGTATCAGTAAAAAGTAGCCTTGGAGGCACCCGGAGGGGTGTGAGAAGGATCCCAATCTAAATTACAGAAGGTTTGGCCTTGTCCAGAGAGTTGGGGCCTGAATGTTCTGAAAACAGATTAGGGAAAAACAAATGAGCATACTAAATTGGGTTGGCCCAAAACCATCAAAGGGTAATGGAAGGCCTTGTTCCCAAATATGCTGACACAACCCCTCCTGCCTGAAAGGTCAATCAAAGCCTGGACTCGGTATTCTTGATACATTTTCTGACCCAGAATAGTATATAAGGCCAAGCAACACTCCAGACTCTTGTCTCAGTTCGTGGAACCTAATTTGGTCTCTGTGGGCTGTTGACCCTTTCTGGGACTCCTCCATAGAGAATTCTACAACCTAACTACAAGCGGCACCCTTCCCGGGTACCAACCCCTGGGCCTCCACCTGTAACAACCTCTCCAAACCAACGCTCGCCACTGTGATCGCTGTGTACAGCCTGGATTTCTGACTTGCCTGATGAAGGATCCTGTGAGGTCCGAAAGCTTGCAAACCTCCACCAACCTAAGTTGGTCCAATAAAAGATATCTCTACACTACTTTTTCTCTACGATCTGCAGGACACGTAAGAGACATGTATTTTATGTGTTAGGCAGGCCAGGCTAGGATCTATCCAAGAACTGCAATATTGGGTTCATGCTGTGCTGATTGTTTGGGCAGAAAATAAAAGAGTCTTGTACCCAGTTAAAGCATCTGATTTGTGGTGTGGTGTGGTGCGGTGGGGACTAATTCCTAATTGGGAATTGTGCTTGGGAGGGAGACCAGGTAGATTCCAATTTGACAAGGCTTGGTGACATAATCTTTCTTGTCGGTTAATAAAGCAATAAATGAAGTTTGTGGCAGCTAGTCTAAATTCACTGCACAAAAAAGTCTATCCTGGGGTTATAAAGGGCAATAAAATAGGTAGTGAATCAAATCCTCTCTGTCCATTGCCTCAAATACATTTACAGTCTAGGTAAGCGATACCATTATATCTACCCCTGGTAACCTCTGTGGGCATAGATTGCAGCCTCAAAGCTGTAAAGGCTTTCCTAAATACCACATTTGATAAAACCAAAAAATAATTTGGTCCACCTATAACCGGGACCTAATATTTGTACCAGGGGGAAATTTTGGAAATAGATGCTTGTGACCATGCAGATTGCCTCTCCATATCATTAATTCTACGGCTAATCTAGATGCCTTCTTAGGAGGGAGGACAGAAAACTTGGGGGGAAACCCAGGCATCTCATTTTGTGGACTATCCCACACCACCAGGGGTCTCTCCAGTCATCACTATTTTTTTCAACCAAACATTGTCTTGGAAGAGACTGCACAGGGAGGTACAAGATTTTGATCAAGTAACTAAATAACAGGTCTAAAATCTTCAAGGCCAGTGGTTTCGACCTAGTCTCCAATCTCAATATGGCAGGGGAGATTACCAATGGAATCCCCAGGAGACTATGCAAAAAAAAATTCTGTAATGGTTTCAAAATTACAGAGATCATAGAAGCATATCCACAAACTTGGGCTCCATAACAAATGTGACACAATTTTAGTCTCATAAATTTTAATAGTTGTTTTCACAAGACTTCCCCCTTTAGACCTATAAAATTTGAGAAGTGATGTAAGAGAAAGGGTAGGAGACTGATTAATAGATCTCAAATGATGGGGCCATGTACCATTGAAGACAAAACCCACACCTAAGTATTTTAAAAAACGAACTTGTTCTAATTTATGTCCATTTAGAAAACATCCTTCTGGTTTAAATCTAGATGAAAAATCTACGACCTTTGTTTTCTGATAATTAATTTGCAGATCTTTCCTTCAAGCACTCCGCTCCAAACTCTTTCAAAAAGTGGTTTAGATCCAGTCGACTAGTAGATAGCAAGACGGTGTCGTGTGCATACATAAGAACAGCACACCAACGTTCTCCCACCTTAGGGGCATGATAATTATTGTTGGTTCTGTGTTTTACAATTAAGTTATTCACATATAAATTGAAAAACATGAGGGCCAACAAACACCCCGCCTAACACCACGGGTTATACGTATAGATTCTAATAAACATCCCTAGTATTAATGTAGCCTTTAAGTGAGGTGTCTGTATATAATGACATAATCAGCATTAATAACCATCTATCAATTGACTGTTCCTCAAATTTTAACTATTGTTTGTCCCTGTTAATAAGTTCAAAGGCTGCTGTAAAATTGATAAAGGTGACAACAGTTTCCCTTTCTTATATTTATATTTCTCTATTAGGTGTGCAAGAACAAAGCAGTGCTCCATAGGACTTTTAGAGGCACAGAAGCCAGGCCAGCCTGTTCTTCAGCCAAGGCCTCTTGTTCGCATACCCATGCCATTAAACGATCTAATAAGAGTCTGGAGTAGATTTTACAAATGATGTTCAGGAGACTAATTGTCCTGTAATTTTTAGGATCACATCGGTCCCCCCTCTTATAAATAGACATCACCACTCCCATTTTCCAAAGAGTTGGTACTGTACTTGAATCCTTTATTAAGGTGAATAAATTGGCTAAAGTGGGTGACCACCATTTGGGGGGGAAATCTAAATCCTCCTTATGGATATAAAATATCCCTGGGGCTTTCCCATTTTTCAAAGAGCTAATAGCATCAAGTATGTCCAACTCAGTGACTGGGTCCCAAGTAAGCAGAGATTCCAACCCTTTAATTTAATTTAATAGGTCTTCTCAGTAGGATAGGAGGCATTAAAAAGCTCTTGAAAATGACAAGCCAAAATAGATTGGCTGATTTTAGGTTCATAATAAAGTTGGCCCTCCTTCTAAGAGCTATTAACAAGACTCCAGAAAGAACGTGAATCATTTTTCACTAGCATGTCCTGGAGAGATCTCCACCGATCTTTGCTAAATTTAACTTTTTTCTCCAAAAGGAGGATCTTATAATTTTTTTGTAGGTTCGAATAATGCAAATCGTGTTCCCTACTAGTGGCAAATTTAAGCTGTCGGGCAACTCTTCTAAGTTTCGTTTTAGCCTGTTGGCATTTAGAGTCCCACCACCCTTTCCTAGAATAGGTCTTAGTTATTCCTCTAAAGGGCTTTACTGTCAGAAAAGGGCGAAATATATATAGAAGCGATCCTAAGACCTCAATTGCTAAATCTACTGTGGTTGCCTGGGCAAGTTGAGATTTCAGGTTTAATGCAGGGATAGTTCTCCAAATTGAAGCAATATTATCCCCAACCTTAGGGGACCATCAAAGTTTGCATAGTCCGACAGTTTCTATTTCACCCAAAGTTATATCCTTTACTCTAGCATGCCCGATTCTGTGAATTTGCAAGCTTAACCAAATAGGAAAATGATTCTTTCTGTTTGAGAACCTACTGCAAAGGAGACAACTAAATCCTTTAATGAAACTGAAACAAGGCCAAAATCAATTACACTACCACCACGTGCATCGAAATAAGCATAGTTGCCTTCAAAATCACCCGGATAGGAACCATTCAATATTAATAAGGAGAAAGTTAACACAAACCCTATAGAAAAACTGCCCTGCCTTATTAACTAGTTGATCCTTAGATGTCCTAGCAGAGTTTCAGTCTAGTTCTTCCTGTACTAAGGGTGATTTTAGACGTGCTGGCCTCCCTTCTTGACACGGTGCGGTATCAATCCTTCACCCCCACTCCGGAATCAGGCCGGCCAGTCAATAGACGTGCCGGCGTGATTCCGCTCGGGGATCGGGGAGGGGGCGGGGCTGTGCGGTGCAACGTGCGGCCGCACAGCCCCGCCCCCCACGCTCCCCTGGCCGCCTGCCCTTCTGGAGACAGGCGGGCACAGTGGCCAATCCAGCCGCTGAGCCCGATCCTGGCTCATGGTCAGGACCATGCTCCGACGTCGGTGGAGGTAAGAGACGTTACCGTCTGCCGATTCTGGACCGTGGTCCAGGTAAACACCATTCCGGAGGGGAGGCCAACCTCCCCTCTGGAACAGTGGTTAATTGGATTCCCGCCGGGTGTTCACTCTGGTGAACATCTGACGGGAACCCTTTCAGACGTTACGGGATCTCCTCCACCACAGGTGGTTCACTGTGGTAAAAGGAAGGCCCGTAACGTCTGAAATTACCCTAAGTCAACCAGTTTTAATTCCCTCATGATAGCAGTGTTATCGGGACCAATCCTAGCATTGCAGTCGCTCACAAAATGATCTCTTAACTATCATCAGTAAATGATGTCATAAAGGCCTCAATCTTAATCCAGTTCTCCCTAACAGAGTGGGTGTCACCTCTTGGGGAGAGGTAGACCTTAAGAAGCTGAAAACATTCTTAGGATGACAAAAACCCAACTAAGTGCCACGGTAGTCTTTGCAAAACCTGGGACAGGATCACACATAATATTCAAGTCCAGAGAGACAAAGGTCACCAAGCCCCGACTGGGTCGGCCCTACCCTTTGTAGGGCAGGCAGGTAAATGCCATCTCTTAAAACCTTCAAACTCTATCAGATCTGACAAGGTTGCCCAGGTTTCTTGAAGGCAGATGATATCAAAAGATTTTTAAAAATACAAAAAATCCCTATCAACCCGTTTAGCATGTCATCTAGTAATATTCCAAGAGAGTATTCTAAGAGCAGCTACAGAACCAGGGACCTTCCCCAAAACAGCTACTTCATTAGGAAGAATATTCTGTTCTGTCCTGAATTGTTAATCAAGGTCCAACAGCCCATTATTTTCCAAAACAGAATTTATGGCCTGGGGGTGGGGGAGCGGTAACCACCTGTATCTCCCCAATGACACTACCATCAGATCCCTCACAATTCCCCACAGCTATAGCTTCACTATTCTCTATACCAAGAAATGAATTCTGCTGCATGTTCAAAGAATCCCCCCCTCTGAAATATCTACTTCTTTCATTTCAGGAACAGGTTCTGGGACATCAGCAGAAATCTGAGAAGGAGCCTGATTCTCTGGATGAATCAGCTTAATCTCATTTGGAAGACTACTTTCCTGGGTTCCCAGTTCATAGTCCTCCAAAAATCTATTCTTCTGCCAGTCTTCACTAGTGTCTTCAGAAAGATTAATCCCAGGATTACCTACAAATAATTTCCCTGGGGATTTATCCCCATCAGCTAGTTCAAAGGACCCTTGCCCCTTACCAAGGGGCTGGGCACAGTGCACTTTTGTAATTACATAAGGAAAGGATAAAGGTTGCTGAATACTAGTCAATTTCTTAATAAAGGAATTAAACCCTACCAGGACCCAGGCCTGCCCTTCCACCGGCAATTGTTGATAGGATGTCAGGAGCCTGATGCGTCTGAAATTAACTACTCAATTTTTTCTGTGTCCTGAACCCGTCCCTCATGATCCAGATCCAACAGATCATTCTCCACAGGAGGGGTCAGATTCACTTCCTTATCTAAAGAAGGCTTAGAATTCCCTTTGACATACGGAGCCAGAGCCCCCACTCTCTTATCTTTACTCTGTAGATTCATATCTATCCTCTGTGGGTTAAATTTTGCTTCATTATCCTTTATTGTAAGCAACCCCTATCAGTCTTATATTCTTTTTTCTAGATTGTTGGAACTAATGGCTTCAACCACATTTACCACTCCCCTAGCAAGGCTGAGGCTCTTTCAAAGATGGCTGGCTCCCTGGATAAAGGCTGGGCTAGAAGATGCAGGGCTTCTGTTGACTCTGTCACCAGAGGTCATTCACAGTCTCACCTGGTGAAACAACATTAAATACGTCTCCCTCTCTTCCGGCTCCTTCCCCTCTGCCTTTAAACACGCCACTGTCTTCCCCATCCTCAAAAAGTCCACTCTGGATCGCTCTGAACACTCTAATTACCGTCCTGTCTCGCTCCTCCCTTTTGCTTCCAAGCTCCTCAAATGGGTTGTCTATTCCCGTTGCCTCGACCTCCTCTCCGCCAACTCCTTCCTTGACCCCCTCCAATCTGGCTTCCACCCCCTTCACTCCACTGAAACCGCTCTTGCTAAGATCATCAACGATCTTCTTGTGGCTAAATCCAACCACCTTTACTCTATTCTTGTCCTGCTTGATCTCTCTGCTGCCTTCGACACTGTTGACCACTCGCTCCTGCTTGAATTGCTTCACTCCCTGGGATTCCGGGACTCTGTCCTCGACTGGTTCTCTTCCTACCTTTCTGACCGCTCTTTCAATGTATCTCTTCCTAACTCCTCCACCTCCTCCTCCCTACCACTCTTGGTCAGGGTTCCCCAAGGGTCTCTGTCCTTGGCCCTCTCCTCTTCTCTATCTACACCCAATCCCTAGGCAAACTCATTGCCTCCCACGGTTTCCAATACCACCTATATGCTGGCGACACTTAACTCTATCGCTCCACTCCTTCCCTCTCCCCCTCTATTCAAGCTTGTCTCACCAACTGTCTCTCCAATATCGCCGACTGGATGTCTCAACGCCAACTCAAACTGAACATGGTGAAAACAACTCCTTATCTTCCCTCCCAGTCCTTTCTCTCCCTCAAAACTCTGCTGCCAGGATCATCCACCTTGCCCGTCGCTTTCACCATGTGCAGCCTCTCCTCTCCTCTCCTCCCTCCACTGGCTCCCCCTTCCTGAGCGTATTCTGCACAAGCTCCTCGTTTTCACCTACAAAGCCCTTCACAACCTTGCTCCCCCCTACCCCTCTGCCCTGATCTCCGTTTGAACCCCTGTTTGAGCACTCCGCTCCTCTTCCATCCCCTCCCTCACCCTTCCACACCTCCCCTGCTCCCCCAACCACCTTCGTCCCTTCTCCCTCGCTGCCCCGCACGCCTGGAACTCCCTCCCTGCCCTCGTCTGCCTTGCCCCCATCCTCCACTCCTTCAAGTCCCTCCTCAAAACCCACCTCTTCCGCTCCACCCTTCCTAACTCCTGCTAGTAATTCCCTCCCAGGATTATCTCCCACCTGTTATCTGCAAACTCCTAATTTACTGTAACCAAGCCAAGAACGTGTACCTGAGTTCTCGTATCCTCATGAATGTTGCATCCCTTGTCTCTCCCTCTGTCCCCCCTTCCCTGTCTCCCCTCCTCCTGGCTTTAGATTGTAAGCTCTCAGGCAGGTACCGTGTCTATTTTATTCTCTGTAAAGCGCCAGGTACATCGCTGGCACTATATAAATGCTTATAATAATAATAATAATAATTAATAATAAATAATTAATATCCCACTTCCTGAACAATTACCTCCAATGCATCCCTACAAGGATGGGGGGCTCACATGTCTCGCCTGCCAACGGGTTTTGGACGAGAGAAGAGCAGTTACTACACATAAATATGTTAGAGCTCAGAGCCGTTAGGCTCACACTAAAGGCTTTCAAGCCACAAATACGGGGTCTATCAATCCTACTATGTTTAGACAATATGGTGGGAGTTTGCTGTATAAACAAGCAGGGCAGCACCAGGTCTCACCTCCTCTTATAAGAGGTGTGAGACTTATGAGGAGTGGTGCCTTCTCGGGAATATCACCTCAGGCAATACATGTCTCGAGTCATGAAAACGACAAGGCAGATGGACTGGGACAGCTTAATGTCTCATGAATGCTCATTGAAGACATCGGTGTTCTGCTCATTGCAGACGTACCGGGGGCTCTTCGTTATGGACCTCTGTGCGTCCACCAACAACAAGAAGCTTCCAACTTTATTCTCCAGGGTGGGAGAGGGACTGGGGTCCCAGGGAGATGCTCTCTTAGCATGTTGGTCACAGGGCATTCTGTATGCCTCCTCTCCTATCCCCATTATTCCCAGGATTTTAGACATCCTGAGGGAGAAAGGGGGAGAGATGGTAATAATAGCCCTGGACTGGGCTCGCCAATGTTGGTTCTCAATTCTCAAGGGGATATCCCAATAGCCTTCTCATGGCCTCCCCTGGACATTCGGGACCTGATATCCCTTCCCAAAAGGACAATGGGGCACCCAACCCTACCCTCTCTCCACCTCAGTGCTTGGAGACTGCATTCCTTAATTGTGTAGAGAGGGAGTGTTCAGATCAAGCCCTACAGATCCTGCTTGCTAATAGGAAATCGTCCTCACATGGGTCATATAAAGCTAAATGGCACAGGTTTTCTATGGTGTGTACGGAAGAGTATACCCCCTATTTCAGCTACTCTACCTATTATTTTGGACTATTTGGTTTTTCCTTTAGAGAAAGGAGTAGCAGTATCTTCCATAAAGTTTCATTTAATTGCGATAAATGCCGCACCTGTAAATGGAGGTTCCTTAGTTACTGATCATAGGAAAGGAGCAATTAGATCCTTACCCCCTTCTAGAGTAATATGCCATAGCTGGGGCTTAAATGCTTTACAAACTCATGAAAGAGCCTTTTGAGCCTATGAACTCTATTCCCCTAGATTTTACATTCTTTTAAAAATGCCTTTCTGGTAGACATTACTTTGATAAGAAGGGTCAGTCAGATTCAGGCACTAGCATCTGGACTGCCTTATACCATTTTCACTCCCAGTTAGTGGTGCTCAGACCACACCCAGCCTTCTTACTCAAGGTTGTTTCTGATTTTCATTTACAGCAGTTCATCGTTCTTCCTGCTTTCCCCCCTCCTCCCACATTCCTCTCAGGGGGAAGAAGCCTTGCATAAACTAGATGTACATAGGGCTCTACTATTTAACTCGACCGTACTAAGGGCAAATTCACACGTGCAGCAATTATCTGGATTTAAAAAAATTGGGTTCTCAATAGTTTGCTGTTAACAAGTCCTGTTGCATTCACATGCATGCCATACCGGTTTTAACTACAGCGAAATAACACATTCAGACCTTCTTGCAGTGCGCGCTTACCCGGCTGCTCAGTGCAGTTCAGTTATAGGAAGTGGCCTGTGGGAAGCCAGAAGGTTGTTGCCTTGTAAACAACATTCTTTGAGATGGCTCTGAACATTCTCACAACACACAACCTTCCAGCCCGCATGGATTTTTTTTTCTTGTATGTCTAGAAAGGGTTGGAAGGAACGGTTATTCTGAAGGGTAGAGTGCTTTTTATACTAGAGAAGCTTGAGACCATCATGTGGTCTATTATTTGAATAGGGTGAACATGCACAACCCAGTTGTGAGAATGTTCGGAGCCAACTCAAAGAATGTTGTTTACAAGGCAGCAACCTTCTGCTTTATCTCACAGTCCAATCGGAGTGCCGGTGTTCCGCTGCTGCTACTGCTGCAGCGCTACTAGGAGGCAGAGGCAGATGATGGAAGGGGACGGGAAGCATGGAGGGGAGGCAGAAGAACTTTTGTGGGGAGAAGCTGGCTGCAGCCTGCCCACAGCGAGGCAAGTGCGGGGCCCCAGCTGGTCTCACTGCTTCCGGTAGGGACAGGAGTAAAACAGTGCACTTGGAAGCACGGTTGCATTCACATGCAGAAAATATTTCGCACCAGTTAAAACCACTACGATGTTGCTTTTACACTGCTGTAAAGTGCGGATTTATTGAAACCGGACACCAAAAAGGTAAGTTTGAAAAGCTTTGACATTCAGATTTCTTTAGTGCGATATTGACCACAATAATTCGCATTAGGGACTTCAGACGTGCATGATACATTCGAATTATGATTTAATTTGAAAAAAACTGAACGTCTGAAAGACCCCTAAGTCATTTCAGGGTTCCAAAACACTTTTTGTTCTCTTTGGGCCAGGGAGGAAGGGATGTCAAGTGTCAAAGCAAACCATCTCTAGATGGATTAAGGAGTGTATTTGAAATGTTATGTTCCAGGGTTACAACCGCCCTCGGGAGTTAGAGCACATTCCACAAGAGCCATAGCTGTGTCCATGGCAGCTCTTTGTCATATTCCCTTGGTGGACATATGTAAAGCTGTTCCTCTACTTTTATTAAATTTTATGCTTTGGACCTTGCTGCTTAGGCAAAGGCGAGTTTTAGTAGATCTGTTTTCGAATTCCCTGTTTTCTTGATTCTAATAATCAAGGGTGGAGCAACAGAGTGGGCCACTTAAGGCTGAAGAGAGTGGAGTCTGGCCACACCCACTCTGGAACTACATAAGACCTATTTAATTTGTTGTAATCTGCTTCCACTTCTTGCTCTCTAGTTTACCTATAGTGGGACTACACTGAGAAGGTAACAAAGAAGAAATACAAGTTGCTTATCTCTAGCATTTCTTCTTCAAGTTGTACCCGCTCAATGTAGTACAACATCCCTCCCTCCTCCCCTCTTATAAATGCTTATGTATGAACTGGGGAGACTCACTCACGCACCTATTTATGGGCGGGGGAAGAGGCGAATGGAGTGATGTCACGGAGGCATGGAGCACTTTGATTTGAAAACTGCTTGCTTCTCCAAGTTGGCTGCTAGATGGTGACACATACCTATAGTGGGACTACACTAAGAGGGTACAACTCAAAGAAGAAACATTACATATAAGTGTAGCAGGGCGCAGATAAGAAGGGCCGTGGCCCCTTTAAGACAGTGGGCACCAGGCAGGTTGACACTGGCACTGGGTGTGGCAAGGCCTGTGAATGGACATTAGCCGGAGCTGGAAACAGGCTGAAGGGTGAAGCAGAGTGGGACAGCCCCTTAAGGCTGAAGAGAGTGGAGACTGGGACTCCCACTCTGGGACTACATAACAGAAGCCTGAAGCCAGGAAGAGGTCAGTCTGTGCCTGGGAGCTGCAGGATGAATAACTCTGTGGAGGCTCCAGCAGGATTGCTGACTATGGTGCTGAAATTTTGCTAGGAACTACTGATGGCTGAGAAAGACAAGAAGAGTGCTGTCTGGGTACTGACGAGAGCCAAGCCTAGGTATAGCCAGCCTGAAGGACTATGCCTGGCTGTGCTGGTGTATCGATGGGACTGGGGTGTTGGAGAGGTTGCTTTCCCAGCACTGGTAGGACCTTGAGGGACTGAGTAGAGAGTTGTGTGTATGTATAGGTAAATAAAGACTGTGATTGTAGCTAGTTCCTAAGAGACTGGTATTGTTTGGGTCCTGATCCTGCAGGGACTTATCCCAGACATTGCCACCTTGTTACAGTAAGCAACTTGTATTTACTGGCTATTTAAAAATTCCAAACAGCATCACTTATTTATTTGCTTTGGTTTTTATCCCACCCTATCACCTAAGGCTCAGGGTGACTAACATCATAAAAAGATGAAATACAAAATAAAATCAATAAAATACTTGTAAACCACCCTGGCTGCATGTCCCCAGGATCTACCCCTGCCTATTAAATACCTAGCTGAGCAAGTAGGTCTTCAGAAGATGCTCAAACTAGGGCTTAGGTGATCCTCCAGGGGAAGGGAGTTCCAGAGCTGTGGAGCAGCCATTGAGAATGCCTCTGTGTACCTGGGTTGTATGGACCTGGACCAATGATGAAACTTGCAACAAGGTGCTCTCAGCTAATCTTGGAGGCCATGGAGGGACATAAGAAGGAAGGTGGTCCTTTAAATATGTAGGGCTCAGACCATTTAGGGCTTCATAGGTCAAAACGAACTCCTTGAATAGTTCCCAGAATGCTATTGGCAGCCAGTGCAGCCTCTGAAGTTCCTGACAACCTACTCGTGTTGAGAAGTGGGCCGCCGCATTCTGAATAAGCTGCAGCCTCTGAAAAGTCTTCGAAGGCAGCACCATGTAGACTGCATTGCAGTAGTCCAACCTCAAGGTAATGAAGAAATGGTTGAGGGTGGGCAAGTCCCTATCTGAGAGAAAGTGACACAGCCCACTCACCAGATAGAGTGGGATGTCAAAGAGGCATGGAGCACTTTGATTTGAAAACTGTGATATGATAAGAACATATGTAGTGCCACACTGAGTCAGACCAATGGTCGATTAAGCCCAACATCCTGTCCTCTGACAGTGGCCAATCTCGATCACATGGGAGAAGAAACTACAGTCACAATGGGCAATCCATTCCCCGTTGTTCACTCCCGACAGTAAGAAGCTCATCCTGTAAGCGACTTGGTTAATAGCCATTAATGGACCTACTCTCCAAGAGCTTATCCAGGCCTTTTAAAAAACCAGCTATACTACTGGCCTTGACAACGTCCTCTGGCAACAAATTCCATAAGTTAATTATGTGTTGAGTGAAGAAAGTACTTCCTTTTAGTTGTTTTAAATCTGCTGGCATCTAGTTTCATGGAGTGTCTCCTAGTTCTAGTACTATTTGAGAGGGTAAATAACCATTTCCTATCTACGCGTTCCACACCACTCAAGATTTTATAAACCTCTATCATGTCCCCTCTCAGTCTTCTCTTCTCTAAGCCGAAGAGACCCAGCTTGTCAAGCCTCTCTTTATATGGAAGTCGTTCCATACCCTTTATCTTTCTCGTTGCCATTCTCTGTACCTTTTCTAGTTCAGCTATGTCTTTTTTGACATGGGGCGACCAGAACTGCACACAATATTCCAGGTGCAGTCGCACTATCGATTTGTATAGAGGCATTATGACATCCTCAGTTTTATTCTCTATCCCTTTGCGAATAACTCCTAAAATTCTGTTTGCTGTTTTGACTGCTGCTGCACACTGGGCTGAGGATTTCAGTGTATTGTCCACAATCACTCCCAGATCCTTATTTCCTGAGTGGTAACTCCTAGCTTAGTACCCAGCATTGTGTACTCCTAGTTTGGGTTATTTTGATAAACTCATTAAGCCATGTCTATCAACATGCCCTGCGATTCTGTTCTTAATGATAGTTTCCACAATTTTGCCCAGCACAGACATCAAGCTTACTGGTCTGTAGTTTCCAGGATCATCTCTGGATCCCTTTTTAAATATTGGGGTTACATTTGCCACTCTCCAGTCCTCAGGTACAGTGGCAGATTTTAGCGATAGGTTACAAATTACTAACAGTAGGTCTGCAATTTCATATTTGCAGGGCTGGTCCTAGGGTTTGTGAGGCCATGTGTGAAGTCTTGGTGCAGGGCCTAATTTGCATAATTAGGCCAACCTAATTATGCAAATGTGTAAATTTGCATAAAATTTACTCCCTCTGAACAAGAAGGTTTCCCATTCTCCACCTCTTCTTACAGCCATGGAGAAGCATGGCCTCCCCATGCTTCTTACCCCCACCCCGGTTTGGCACCCCTTGGCTGCCTTACCTGGTGCTCAGCCGAGTGGCCATAGACAAGCATGGCCTCCCAATGCTTTCTCCCCTCCCCACCATCCCATCTTCCCAGCCGAACGTCTACCACTACTCCCCAGAAGTGGTTCCACTGCAGGGGCAGCCGGGCGGGCAGTGAGGGAGGCACAGAGAGACTGACTGTGTCCGCTGCCTTACTGGGGGAGCGAGGGGGGAGGTTAGCCAGCCTGGCCTCCAGGTCCTGTTGCTTCTTCTTGTTGGTGTCGCCTGTGCCTTGTGCACACACGTGGTTCGACTGGTCCAGAGGTGCTGCTATCAAACACACAAGACACCCAAAATGCAGCCAACCTATTAAGCGCATTATGCCAGTTCATTTGTGCCCCCGCCCCCCATATAATCAATTCACGCTGCCTCCCACCCATAAGCAGTTCATTTGAGCCCCTGGGGCAGTGTGAATTGATTATATGGGGGGTGCAAATGAACTGGTTATGGGGTGGGGGTTTAAAGACAGTATTCCTGTTAGCAATAACTTCATTGCTGGTGTGGGTACAGGAAGGGATGGGAAGGAATGTGTACAGGATAGGTAAAGTGGATGACTGGTTCTAAGATGTAAGGGGAGGGGGGAGTTCAGTTTCCTAGTTGGATATTGTATTCTGTTGTACTGCTGTATTCATGTATACCCAAGCTGAGATTTGTTAAGGGGGATTGGGGATGTTGGTTTTGTATTTATTGATATTATGGGATTGTTAGTTGAGAGGGTTTTTTCCACTGCCCCCTGGTGAGAGCAGGGGTGGGTGGGTGGAATGAATGAGGCCCTCCTTTCGTCCCCTGGTGGCAGCAGGGGGAGGGGAGGTAGCTTTTAGTAGGGGATGGATTATTTTATAAGATGTATAGTTCTTGATTGTTGGGTTTGTACTAATTGATATGGGAGGTAATATTGATTGCTGGTGGGGCACTAGTGTAATGAAGTAAATGGGTCTCCTCGCCGCCGCTGCCGGCATTATCATCGCCGCCGCTTCCATCACTGCCGCCGCTCGCCGCTGGGGCCGCCGCCGCCGCTGCTTCGTCCCCACGGGATACCTGCGGGGACAAGAAGAAAGAACTTGTGAGTTGGGGGCAGGGGGGGGAACGCAGAGGGCAGCCACGTGGGCTGTCCTGTCCCCTCCCCCCCCACCCGGAAGTAGCGGGGGCTAAAAGCCCACAGACAGCGGCTGGAGCCGCAGAGCCTGCTTGCAGGGATCCTCTCCCCCACCTGGACTTACCTGCTTGCGGGTGGTGCAGGGGGGGGGCTGGTCTCCTCGCCGCCGCTGCCGGCATTATCATCGCCGCCGCTTCCATCACTGCCGCCGCTCGCCGCTGGGGCCGCCGCCGCCGCTGCTTCGTCCCCACGGGATACCTGCGGGGACAAGAAGAAAGAACTTGTGAGTTGGGGGCAGGGGGGGGAACGCAGAGGGCAGCCACGTGGGCTGTCCTGTCCCCTCCCCCCCCACCCGGAAGTAGCAGGGGCTAAAAGCCCATAGACAGCGGCTGGAGCCGCAGAGCCTGCTTGCAGGGATCCTCTCCCCCACCTGGACTTACCTGCTTG
>QEPC01006548.1:3902326-3940627 GCA_003113815.1 Sphenodon punctatus | reverse complement strand
CATTTCTGTTGGCCAATTCGCATCACAAACCGATCTTATACCACAGTGACATAAGAGAATCCCAGGCATAGGCCCCTTCTCTACATATGTTGTACAGGCATATAAAATTGGGACACTTTATAAAATCTATCTGATATTTGGCAGAGATGATCATGAAAGTGTAATATATAGCCCTTCCAAATTTCATGTACACTGGTTGGACTACAACAATGTTATAGTCAGACATACATTTATATGTTAATTGCTTATACCACCAAGACCCTTTTCCCAATCCTTCTGAAATTTGGCAAAGTTAGTTAATATGGGAAGGGGTATAAACTGGACAAGTTTCACCTACATTATGTGAGAGGAAAAGAAGTTAAAGCTAAGAATGTATATGTAGAATATTGCAAAATACAATAATTCAACTGCTTCTAAAATCGGATTCCTTTATCCGATCATTTTGAGATTTGGTACACGTAATGCTTTCTGTTGGAAGTATAGGCATCCCACTTTTCAGCCACATAGCATAAAAAACAAAAATGTTACAGCCGATAATGTGTTTTCCATTGAAACCAATGGAAATTCAATTTCGAACTCACCGAACGCATCCGAACTGAATGTTCGAATTCGAGTTTGGTTCGCACGTTTGGTTCAGTCAACCAAACTATTCGAGTTCGATCCGAACTCCTAACTTCTGAACCACGTTCGCCCATCCCTACTGGAAATATATTGGCAAACCTCTTAGCTTTATTCAATACAAAGTTATATCTTTGCAACATTACACATTCAATATTCATTCATTCTTCCTTTCATACTTTACCTATCCTACTGTCAGGGTGGCCAACCCGTAACAGAGGTGATGGAGTTGCCGAAACCGGTTCATTGATGTTATAGGCGTCCGAGTTCCAAAGGACTTCAGTCCAGTATTTATAGGTCTCCGGTCACATAGGCCATGCATATGTTGTTGCCAGGCAGAGTTGGCTCTCCCATGCCTTACATCATGTGAGTCATTCAGACAAGGATGCATCTGGCATTTGTAGTTACCATCCTAACCGGTTGATTTTTGGCCCATTTCACAAATGTCTGTTTTTAGCCATTTGCCCAGAACTGTTGCGTAAGCAATAAAAGTTAAAGCTGTGCTTGCAAGTCTTGTGTAAGCCTTTGCAGTTCAGTTGCAGTTGCAATTGTGCAAGCTGTCAGAACAAAATCTGTGCATAGTTCACTTAAGGGCTTTGGCCTTAGCCAGTGTCTTCAGTCTGGGCATCCTAACTCCTAAAGTCATTTACACACCTCACAACACCCTTCTGGAGGTACCAGCTTTTAACTTGGCCTCCAAGACAAGGAGGGCTTTCTCAGCCTCTGCCCTGCAGCTGTGGAACTCCCTTCCCTGGGAGGTTCGTTTATGCCTGGGCTTGAGCGCCCTTAGGAGGCAGTATAAACCAATCTTATTCACAAGGGCCTTTGGCAGTGGGGGCTAGGGTAGGGGGGAGTTGTGGGGGGAAAGGGTGAATCAGGAGGCAGGGGGGTTGGAGTGGGAAAGGGTTGTAGGGATGTTGTGGGATGTTTTATGTTTTCTATATTTATGGTTATGTTTTATGTGTATTCTTTGTATTTTAATATTGTAATCCGCCCTGAGCTACTATTGGCAGGAAGGGTGGGCAAGAAATTAAAATAAATAAATAAATAATTCTCCAAGTGACTCTGGAGCCCCCTTTAGTGCCCAGAGGGGCCCCGATGACACTTCCATTTTAAGGGCATCTGGTACCCTGCCCCACCTGTATGGAGGCATTCACACCTCCAGACAGCAAAGGCCTCAGTCTCTCCTGGTTGGTTTTTACCAACCAGGATTGGCATGGATCCAATTTACAACTATTTGCCCGCATTACCCCAAAGACATCCCCTGCTTCAGTGGGTGACAACAACTGAAACTAATCCAAATAAATAGTATAAGGCTGAGCCTTCACAACCTCAAACTCTGACTCTGCCATCAAACTAGGCATTATACCAAAATGGAAGATTACTATCACCTTCATCCTAGTCAGTTCTAATGTCTTCAAGACATTTTGATGGGAAAATTTACTAACTGTTCCGGGATTTCTGATTGGGGGGGTGGGGGGAACCCTTGGTTTTATCTGACGTGATTACTAATCGGATAAACGAGTATTGTTTATCAGGGATTACACCTATTTGCTCCACTTTTTAAGAACCATACGCTAAGCATGTTTTCTAATTAAAAACAGTGTTAAAGGCATACATTCGATGAATACAACCACATCAGCAACAGCTGAAAAAAAAAAAATGGAGGTGAGACAGTGTCAGCCGCCGCGGCCGCTGCCGCTCCCCCCGACAGCTGCACCTGGCGACTGGAGACCCCGCCCCCAGCTCCACTCAGGACGGAGCAATAGTGCCCGACGCAGCCACAGCACAACCAACTGAAACCCCGCACGATGCTGCAGAGCCATGCCCCCCCCATGCGTCGCTCTGAACGCCTTAGGACGCATGCAGGAACACCATCAGCGCCTGATGCAGCCACAGTGCAACCAGCTGGACCCTCGCATGACGTTATGCAACCGCCGCTCGGAGCGCCTCCGGGCGCATGTGGTGGGCGGAGCTTGGCCTTTATTAGCTGTCTTGACAGAGAGCTCTGTGCCGGTAAACAGAGCGGATGCTTGGAGAGAGCATCCAAGCCCCCCTTTGGCAGCTAAGTAGTCTGGAGTACCCTTGCTTGTGATTCTTTGTTGTTCTTCCTTGGTAACCCCTGATCCCCTTCCATCTCCCCTCCTTCCTGAGCTTGTGTGACATATTGTGCCTGAATTCCTCGGTGTCTGCTGTATGTGAGTACCCCTCCCCCTCTTTCCATAGAGAGAGTGAGAATGGTGAAAGGGCCTTCGGGCCTGTGTGAAATCCCCTTCTTCCCCTTCCCTGGGTTGCCCCCTCCCTGGACCCAGTGTGAGAGCCCTTGGACCTTACTCTCTGCCCTTCCTGGACTCCCTTCCATGTTCCCCGGCACACTTCCCCCCACAATATTTCCCTCCCTCGCGTGGTGTGGAAGAGTTGTTGTGTGGAACCCCTTCCTAAACATTGCTCTGTGCCCTATGATGATAGGGGCCTTAGTTCTTGGTGCGAAAGCACGCTGAATGGCCCACATACTATCCTGACGGGCTTCTGGAACCCTCGATTGAACCTACAGAGCTGCCTGACTGAGCTGGGTGTGTGTGGGCATAAACCCCTTTTCCCCCCTGTTTCCCTGGCCCCACTGACAGATTTACTGGCACCCTCCGACACACCTGGCTGCCAGGATGGATGTTGCCCGAGAAATAGGGGAATTGGTTCATGCCGTGCAGACTCTTGCAGTGCAAATGAAGGACTTGCAGGAGCAGCATACGGAGCTCGTGGTTGCTGTGGCTCAACAGCAGCCCCCTCCTGCCCCTGAAGGAGTATTGCTGACCCCCCCGGGCCCGCCTGTTGTGGCAGCGGAAGGGGAGGCGGCTGCCCCCACTGCCCCTGCGCCACCCCCGGTCCCTGTAGTACCACGGGAACCTCGGGGTCCTCGTATTGATAAATTCCAGGGTGACCGCGGGGCCTGTCGGGCATTTTTGGCACTTTGTGAGCTCACCTTTACGACCCAAGCCAGTACTATTCCACAGACGCCTTAAAGGTGGCTTTCGTGATTGGGAACATGGGCGGGGTGGCCCTGGACTGGGATACCAACCTCTTAACCAGCAAAAGCCCTCTCTTGTCAGACTACCAAGGCTTCCTATGGGAATTTTGTTTTTTATTTGACCATCCCCACCGGCGGCGGGACGCTGAGGCTGCAATCCTGTCCCTTCACCAAGGACGTACATCCCTCATGGAATATATCACGCAATTCCAACAACTCGCATTGTAACTGCAATGGTCCGAAGATGCCTTGCGAGTGCACTTTCGGAAGGGACTAGCAGATGACCTCAAGGACCAGCTTGCCTACGTTCCCCTTCCAGACATGTGGGCCAAGGTAGCCACCTTGGCGCTTCAGATAGACGCTTGTCTCGTAGAACAATGTAAACAGAGGCGCCAGGACAACAGGAGCTTCCCGGTTAGACCAGTGCCATTTGTTCCTTCTAGCCCAGAAGCAGCCGGACCAGCCCCGTCGGAGGCAGAGCCCATGCACCTAGGGGCTTCTCGCGGACCCCTTACTACGGAAGAGCGCGACCAGTGTTGACGCGCACGAGACTGCTTTTACTGTGGGGAACCAGGGCATTTCATACAGGAGTGCCCAATCCTTCCCCCCTCCCGGCGGCATATGGGAAACGCCAAGGGTCGGGATGGGCTGGGAGCATCTCGACCCTAAAGATCATCCCTTCTCTTGTTACTAATGCTCCCCTCCATCTATGAATCCCTATAACCCTCACCGTCGCCCCGTGGCGTTCCTTGGTCGTGTGGGCTCTGGTGGATTCAGGAGCATCTGCTAATTTTATCGATGCACCTTGGCACAGAAGGCCAAAATATCGATCCAAGCCAAAGAGGTTCCCGAAGCTGTACAGACCATTGATGGGTCCCCTCTTGTCTTGGGGCCTGTCACTCAACAAACCACCCCCCTCTCCTGTGCGATAGGGGCGCATGGGGAAACCCTTACATTCGATGTGGTATGTACCACCCTGTTCCGTGTGGTCCTTGGACTCCCATGGCTCGCGTGCCACGAACCTCGCATTCGTTGGGCCCAACAACAGCTCCGCTTTGACTCCCCTTACTGCATGCAACATTGTATCCATCCGGCTCCCTTCTCATTGTCCCTAGCCGCGGCGAGCACCGCACCCCGATCACCGGAGCCAACATTACTGCCAGAATATATGGACCTTGTAGATGTCTTCAGCAAAACCCAGGCTGCCCAGTTGCCTTCCCACCGTCCTTATGACTGCCCTATTGAATTAGTTCCGGGCACTGAGCCTCCGTTTGGACGCATTTACGCCCTTTCCTCTCCAGAACTAACAGAACTGCGTACTTATTTAGACAAAGTTCTTAAAAATGGGTTCATACAACACTCCACCTCTCCAGCAGGTGCCCCCATCTTTTTTGTCCCAAAGAAAGGTGGGGGCCTAAGACCCTGTATTGATTACCGGGGCCTTAATAACGTGACCATTAAAAATCGTTACCCCTTGCCACTTATCCCCGAACTATTAAACCGGCTCCAGGGAGCAAGGATCTTTACAAAATTAGACCTCTGAGGAGCATACAACTTGCTGCGAGTGCGGGAAGGGGACGAATGGAAGACGGCTTTCTGGACGTGATACGGACACTTCGAATATCTAGTAATGCCCTTTGGATTAGCTAATGCTCCTGCCGCATTTCAACACCTCAGCAACGACATCCTATGAGACATACTCGATACATTCGTCATAGCATACTTAGACGACATCCTCATTTACTCCACATCCCAGGAGCAACATGTACAGCACGTTCGACAAGTGCTACAATGCCTAAGGACCCACAAACTGTATTGTAAACAGGAGAAATGTGCCTTTCATCTCTCCACGGTTGAGTTCCTGGGGTTCGTCATCAGCCCAGACGGAATTCAAATGGACCCAAAGAAAATTGCGGCCATTCAACAATGGTCACCCCCAAAGTCGGTTAAGGCCCTCCAGCGCTTTCTTGGTAGCATGAATTACTATCGACAGTACATGCCCCGTTATGCTGAAGTTACCAACCCCCTGATGCAACTACTGAAGAAGAATCGCCCCTACCTTTGGACTCCCGAACAAGAATACAGTTTTCAATTTCTGAAGGGAGCCTTCATGCAAGCACCCCTTCTTCAACACCCGGACTTCCACAACCCTTTTTTTGTAGAAGCCGACGCATCCAGCATTGCTATAGGGGCCGTATTACTTCAACAAAACACAAACAAGGTTTGCCTCCCATGTGCCTATTATTCTCGTCAATTGTCACCGTCGGAAAGAAATTATACGGTCCTGGACCGGGAGCTCCTAGCAATCAAAGCCACCTTTGAAACCTGACGGCACTACCTAGAAGGAGCACAACATCCCATCACGATGATGACCGATCATAAAAATCTCACCTTCCTCCAGACCGCCCATATCACTAACCTCCGTCATGCCCGTTGGGCACTCTTTTTTGCATGCTTTACATTTACAATCCAATACCAGCTGGGAAAAATGAATCTTTTGGCAGACGCCCTTTCCCGATACCATGAAGGAAAGGAGGCAGATCTGCGGCTTAAGGGTCCTATTTGCAGCCACTCTCCCTTCCCTTGAGTACCTCCGACAGGTCTCAGTGCAAGAAATCCTTCCTGCAGAAGGCTCCACATTCACCCTTCAAGCCGGGCTCTATAAAAGAGGTCAACAAATTGTGGTGCCCCCTTCCTGCCGAACCCAAGTACTGTGGGCCCACCATGATGCCCCCTTGGCTGGGCATCCAGGAAAAGAACGCACTTTAAACCTCTTGCAACGTCAATTCTGGTGGCCGTCGATATCTGCGGACGTGCAGCAATATGTTCAGGCCTGCCCAACTTGCGCTCGCACAAAAATCTTAAGGAAAAACCCCGCGGGTCTCCTTCAACTGGCTACCTTGCCCGCTGGCCCCGGCAAAGGATTGGGCTCGATTTTATAGTTGAACTACCTCCCTCCCGTGGGTATAACACTGTCTTCGTCATAGTGGACCATTTTACGAAATTAGTGCACTTCATTGCGTGTAAAGGACTCCCTACAGCACAACAAACTGCCCTCTTATTTGTACGACACGTCGTGAAATTGCATGGGTGGCCAGCTGAGATCGTAAGCGATAGAGGATCACAGTTTGTCTCCCATTTCTGGACCGCCCTATTCAGGGCTCTCCGAGTCCAATTGAAACCCACCACAGCCTGTCATCCCCAAGCAAATGGGCAGGTGGAGCGGGTTAATCAAAACCTCGAACAATATCTAAGGTGCTACATCAACTACTTACAAGACGATTGGTATTCTTGGCTCCCTATGGCCGAATTTGCCTACAACAATGCCCCAAATGCTTCTCTTGGAAATTCCCCCTTCTATGTGACCTATGGATACCACCCCCAAATGGCCACTCCAGAATTGCCTTCAACAACCTTCCCGGCGGCAGGAGCTCTAGCTCAACGGTTACAACAAGTTCACTCACTCACCAAAACCACACTAGAAAAGACGAGACAACAATACAAGCAATATGCGGACCGCCATCGACGGCTGGCACCACAACTCCAACCAGGAGATCTCGTATGGCTAGATCGTCACCATTATCCATCTAAACGACCCTCACCAAAGCTAGACCATAGGTTTCTGGGACCCTTTCCCATTTTAAAACAAGTTAATGACGTTACTTACACTCTTCGACTTCCTTTGCATCTCCGTATTCACCCCACATTTCATGTGTCCTTACTCAAGCCGGCAACAGTGCCAAGTGGTTCGGTACCCCTCAGAACCACCGTTGACCCAGACGCCTTTGATCCGGACCCCACCTGTGAGGTCCGTGCTATTTTGGACTCAAAATTGCTTCGGGGAAGGCTGCATTATCTTATTGACTGGCGGGGGGTTGACCCTCAGGAACGTTCATGGGAACCCGCCGCACACGTCTCCGCCCCTCGACTTCTCCGGCTATTCCACCATCGACACCCCAATAAACCAGGATCTGTCGGTCGCCTACGGGAGGGGCTACTGTCAGCCGCCACGGCCGCTCCCCNAGTTGCAATTGTGCAAGCTGTCAGAACAAAATCTGTGCATAGTTCACTTAAGGGCTTTGGCCTTAGCCAGTGTCTTCAGTCTGGGCATCCTAACTCCTAAAGTCATTTACACACCTCACAACACCCTTCTGGAGGTACCAGCTTTTAACTTGGCCTCCAAGACAAGGAGGGCTTTCTCAGCCTCTGCCCTGCAGCTGTGGAACTCCCTTCCCTGGGAGGTTCGTTTATGCCTGGGCTTGAGCGCCCTTAGGAGGCAGTATAAACCAATCTTATTCACAAGGGCCTTTGGCAGTGGGGGCTAGGGTAGGGGGGAGTTGTGGGGGGAAAGGGTGAATCAGGAGGCAGGGGGGTTGGAGTGGGAAAGGGTTGTAGGGATGTTGTGGGATGTTTTATGTTTTCTATATTTATGGTTATGTTTTATGTGTATTCTTTGTATTTTAATATTGTAATCCGCCCTGAGCTACTATTGGCAGGAAGGGTGGGCAAGAAATTAAAATAAATAAATAAATAATTCTCCAAGTGACTCTGGAGCCCCCTTTAGTGCCCAGAGGGGCCCCGATGACACTTCCATTTTAAGGGCATCTGGTACCCTGCCCCACCTGTATGGAGGCATTCACACCTCCAGACAGCAAAGGCCTCAGTCTCTCCTGGTTGGTTTTTACCAACCAGGATTGGCATGGATCCAATTTACAACTATTTGCCCGCATTACCCCAAAGACATCCCCTGCTTCAGTGGGTGACAACAACTGAAACTAATCCAAATAAATAGTATAAGGCTGAGCCTTCACAACCTCAAACTCTGACTCTGCCATCAAACTAGGCATTATACCAAAATGGAAGATTACTATCACCTTCATCCTAGTCAGTTCTAATGTCTTCAAGACATTTTGATGGGAAAATTTACTAACTGTTCCGGGATTTCTGATTGGGGGGGTGGGGGGAACCCTTGGTTTTATCTGACGTGATTACTAATCGGATAAACGAGTATTGTTTATCAGGGATTACACCTATTTGCTCCACTTTTTAAGAACCATACGCTAAGCATGTTTTCTAATTAAAAACAGTGTTAAAGGCATACATTCGATGAATACAACCACATCAGCAACAGCTGAAAAAAAAAAAATGGAGGTGAGACAGTGTCAGCCGCCGCGGCCGCTGCCGCTCCCCCCGACAGCTGCACCTGGCGACTGGAGACCCCGCCCCCAGCTCCACTCAGGACGGAGCAATAGTGCCCGACGCAGCCACAGCACAACCAACTGAAACCCCGCACGATGCTGCAGAGCCATGCCCCCCCCATGCGTCGCTCTGAACGCCTTAGGACGCATGCAGGAACACCATCAGCGCCTGATGCAGCCACAGTGCAACCAGCTGGACCCTCGCATGACGTTATGCAACCGCCGCTCGGAGCGCCTCCGGGCGCATGTGGTGGGCGGAGCTTGGCCTTTATTAGCTGTCTTGACAGAGAGCTCTGTGCCGGTAAACAGAGCGGATGCTTGGAGAGAGCATCCAAGCCCCCCTTTGGCAGCTAAGTAGTCTGGAGTACCCTTGCTTGTGATTCTTTGTTGTTCTTCCTTGGTAACCCCTGATCCCCTTCCATCTCCCCTCCTTCCTGAGCTTGTGTGACATATTGTGCCTGAATTCCTCGGTGTCTGCTGTATGTGAGTACCCCTCCCCCTCTTTCCATAGAGAGAGTGAGAATGGTGAAAGGGCCTTCGGGCCTGTGTGAAATCCCCTTCTTCCCCTTCCCTGGGTTGCCCCCTCCCTGGACCCAGTGTGAGAGCCCTTGGACCTTACTCTCTGCCCTTCCTGGACTCCCTTCCATGTTCCCCGGCACACTTCCCCCCACAATATTTCCCTCCCTCGCGTGGTGTGGAAGAGTTGTTGTGTGGAACCCCTTCCTAAACATTGCTCTGTGCCCTATGATGATAGGGGCCTTAGTTCTTGGTGCGAAAGCACGCTGAATGGCCCACATACTATCCTGACGGGCTTCTGGAACCCTCGATTGAACCTACAGAGCTGCCTGACTGAGCTGGGTGTGTGTGGGCATAAACCCCTCCCCCCCCCTTTCCCTGGTCCCACTGACAGACAGAGACAAAACTTTGGAGTGTGGGAGCCATAATTTCCCCCTAGCTATGCCTTTGAATCTCCAATGGCACATATTCCCTGTCCACCTCCTGTCTGCCTCCACCCTTGGTTTTATCAGATGCTGTTTATATCCCAGAGGGGTGGTAGTGCACACTGGGAGGAAGGGACAGGGAGTGTGAAGTATGAGTAGTGTGTAGCACAGTGTTAAAGCACCTACATTACAGACAGGGGACAGTGGGTGTTAACAAACAAGAACATGGCCCACCTGAGTCGGGGTTCATTCAGTGCAGCCCCCACACTTGTTTAATGTGTAGAACCTAATAAACAGGCAGCCCCCTGCGTGTATTTCATGTGCATTTTTTCAGCCCCCACTCACAGGTTTAGCATGACAAGCCTAATACACGGGCAAGTGTTTTTCTCGCTCTGCTCCACCCATCCACTCCTTCCCCCCTTCTCAATATCCCACCCTCTGTCATGACTCTCAGTCACAGCGAGTCATGGAAACAAGAAGCTGCCCCAGCTGTTTCTTTCTTGCAGGCTATTATGACTCTGGAAGACTGTCCAGCACCTGCTATTCCCGTCCAGCCCTGGTGGTTCATACCTGGGTTTATACCTGTTGCTGTAATTAACCAGTTGCCATGTACATAACACTGAATTCAAGTAGCAAATTGCATACTATAATGAGCATCTATAGTGAAAAGTGAAAAAGAAAGTAAAAATGAAATCAAAACCAGTTAGTCTTTCAACACTGTCATCCGGTTTCTCACATCCATGGCTCACTAGTGGGAGGGTAGGCGGTTACAGTGCAAGTGGCGCGCTACTTGTGTTGAAGCTGACCGATTGCGGCATAGAACGTTTAAAAAGGATTATGCCATGGCTTTGATGGTGGCAAAGAAAACTTTCTTATCCGCTATCATAGCATCTGCAAAGTCTCGTCCAGCAGGGCTATTCTGGGTGGCAAGGGTCTTGGTTCATCCAATCTCTGTCTGCCCAGAAATGGAGTTATCAAATACCTGCTGTGACATTTTTATTAATTACTTTGCAGACAAAATTGCTCGTATTCACCACAGCTTGGGTGCTGCCACTTTTTCGGCAGAATCAGTTTGGGGTTTGGAAGCTCACTCTTGTCCTGTTGATTTGGATCAGCTTCACTCAGCTTTACCCACTGATGCAGGGGAGGTGCTTGGGGTGATGAGGGCAGCCAGTTGTGAACTAGATCCATGTCCATTCTGGCTGGTGAAATCTAGCCGGGAGAAGCTGGGGCCGCTGCTGACTGGGGTTTTAAATTACTCCCTTTGGGAGGGTAGGGTGTTGGACGTTCTTAAAACTGTGGTTGTCCTAACCCTGCTTAAGAAGCCAGCTTTGGACGCTGACTCCCCGGCCAGCTATCATCCTGTCTCTAACCTTCCCTTTTTAGGAAAGGTTATTGAATGGGTAGTTGCCCGACAGCTTCAGGCTCGTCTCAATGCTGTCAGATTCCTGGACCCATTTCACTTTAGCTTTCATCCTGGGTATGGTACGCTTATGGCCTTGGTCGATGACCTGTGCATGGCAATTGGCAAGGGAAATTCTACACTGTTGATCCTGTTAGATCTTTCAGCAGCCTTTGATGCAGTTGACCATGAGGTGGTGCTGACATGACTGCAGCCTTTGATGCAGTTGTCCACGAGGTGCTGTTGATACGACTGTGGGACCTGGTGGGGATTTGCAGGACCGCTCTTGAGTGGTTTTGCTCCTTCCTGTCAGGGAGGTCCCAGAGAGTGGTGATGGACGATTGCTCATCATCTTCTCGAGACCTCCACTGTGGGATCCCACAGGGTTCTATTCTGTCTCCCCTTCTGTTCAACGTGATTATGAGGCCGCTGGGTGAGGTCATGCCATCAGTATGCTGATGACACTCAGCTCTACCTCTCTTTTTCATCCCATCCAGGCCCTGCAGTCGCAGTGCTTACCCGATGCCTGGCTGCTGCCGGGGACTGGGCGAGGATGAGCCGCTTGAGGCTGAATCCATACAAGACTGAGTTGATGATGCTTGGCCGACCTTGTGACCTGAAAGGGATTGGGACTCGTGTTATTGACAGAGTCTGGCCCCCTCTGGTTGATTGGGTTCGCAGCCTTGGAGCACTTCTGGACCTCCTGCTGCGCCTGGATTATCAGGTTGCGGCGGTGGCCAGGAGCGCTTTTCACCAACTCCATTTGGTGAGAAGGCTGCGGCTGTTTTTTTCTGATATGGACTTGACCACTGTCATCCATGCTTTCATTGCCTTGAAGCTAGATTACTGCAATGCGCTGTATATGGGGCTGCCCTTGATGACTGTTTAGAAGCTGCAGCTGGTGCAGAATATGGCAGCTCGGCTCCTTTCGAGGACGAGTCGCTGGGAACACATTACACCAGTGCTCCGAAGTCTGCACTGGCTCCCTATAGTTTTCCGGGCACAATTCAGTGTGCTGGTTTTGACCTTTAAAGCCCTAAATGGTCTGGCCTCCATATATCAGAAAGACTACCTGTCCTTCCATGTCCCATCGCGGCCCCTGTAATAGGCCGGGAGTGCCTCCATGTGGGTACCATCTCTTAGCCTTGTTCGTATGAGGGCTCTCAGGGGGACATTCTCGGTTGCTGCTCCAGTACTTTAGAACTCCCTTCCCCCTGAGGCTCATTTGAGCCTGGGCCTAAGCATCTTCCAGGGGCAGTGTAAGACTTTTTTTAAATTTAAAAAGGCATTTGGTGGGGGGTGGGAGGGACAGGTTTGTGGATTTGTGGGGGCTTTGGGGGAGAGGTGTGAGACAGGGTTGGGTGGGTAGGTGGTTGGAGGCGGGTTTTGTGGGTTGTTTTAGGGTTTTGTTTGTTTTAAATGTTTATATATATGCATGCCATTTCCCACCCAGTGGCCTTTCCCTGTGTGTTGGCATTTGAAGATTAGCCAGCTCTAGGTCTGAACCTCTGTGTTGCCTATTGGCATTCACAGACTAGCTGCGTCTGGGAATGCCAATAGGAAGCGGAGAGGCACAGGCGTGTAGCCAGCTACTTTGCAAGTAGCTGTGGCTTTCCCACAGTAGTTCCTTTGCACCTAGGCTTTTCCCCATTGGGCTACTATGGCCCTCCCTCCCCTCCTGTGCTCAAATGCAAGTGTATGACCAGCGGCCTTCCCACTGTTTTTCAGTGTACTTGCTTCTCTTCCCTTCCAACCCCAGCCCCCAAAGCAACTTCTCACTATGCCATACTGCCATCCTTTATGACCCCCCCCCTCCCTCAAACTTCCCTCCTTTCCCAGAAGAAGCACAGAAAGCATGGATTATGAAAAATGTAAGAACTTTATTTTTAAAAAGGGAAAACTATTCTTGTGGCTGTTTCTTTTGCGGGCAGCTGGGCACGCCCACTTGGGTGGCGGGACTGGCAGGGGGACAGTTTCCTGATCCTTCTCCCATGGATCTGGCTATAGAGGAGTGTTTGTGGGAAGTGTGTGGGAATGGTTGGTGAGCGGGGGAAGCATGCCTGGCCTAGGCAGCGTTCCCAGGTGTGGGTGCAGTGCGGAGAGGGCTTGGATGCTTTTCCGGGCAGGTTGAGTGCAGGGGGAACCAGGGCAAGTGGGTGGGTTCCACGTAGGGGGCCATGAATGACCAATGGGGGTTAGGAAACGGCACCTGCCCCTGAGCAACAGTGCTCACAGTTGCAGCAGCAACATGCTCGAGCATGGAGCTCTGGAGCTGAATGAGCTGGGACAAGCTTCAAAAATTTCCTTCCTTGCTTGCTTAATCATGCTATCTGACCGCTCAAACTGCTGTCAGAGGTGGGCCCAGTGCTTGTCCTTCCACTGGCAGTCCAGGCAGGCCTTGGTAGCAAAGGCCTTGCATTCTGTTGCACCAGCTGCCTATGCTCCTTCCCGTGAATGGTGTTGTGGACCTCGTCCACCCACTGTGTGGTCTCCCCAAGTGGCTCTCTTGCCAAATTCTCCCTGAACTCCCAGGTTGTGGACCTGCAACTCTTGGTTCCACTGGGTTCTTGTGGCATGGGGTGTACCACCCATGCCCCCTTGACCTGTAGCAAGGCAACAAAGAAAGCCATTAGTTCAGACTACCCCACCCACCTTCCCATCCCAGTGTTTCAGGCTCCCGCCTGACCAATTTTAAGCCCTCTGTTCACCTCAAGGGAAGCGGGAATGAGTACTTGGCCTATGTGGCTGCTGGGGCAATTGCTGCGGAGGGATCTCAGCACTAAGCAGTTCTCTTTCCACGATCACTGTAGAGGAGTGAAGAACATACAGAAATCAACCAATGTCATTTTTGCCATTCCCCCCTGGCCAGAATTTTGGCTTCTACCCCCACACTAGTCCATGGGCCCACCATAGTGCACTCTCACCACACCTGTGCATACCATTTTCTATCCTGTGTAGCTGTTTCACGGTGATCTTCCTGCTCCTGCTCCATGTTCTGCTGGCCACCTGGCAACATAGTAATCAATAAAGAACATAATTAGATAACAATAAAGGGAAGCCATCCATGCAGCTGTGTAATCGTGAAACATCCTCTCACCCCCCCCCCCCACCCCCAGTGCATTCACTTACCGTTCTCCACCCCCTCTTCTACAAAGGTGGCATCCAGGTCCTCCATGCCCTCAACCAGAACCTTGTATGGCTCCTTGAACAAGGGCTAGCTCTGAAGCTGGAGGGTATACACTGTGCGAGTCAAGGTGTCAGTGTCTCCATTAAGCCGTGCTGGTTCTAGAGCAGGCATGGGCATGGAGGGATGTCCATCGATGGTTGCAGCTTCTGTGGTGAGTGCAGTGGGAGCAGGTAGTGGGGGAGCAATATCCATCTGCTTCTGGTCCCTTGCGAAGGCGCAGCCAAACAGACAGGATGCAATGATGCCATCCACACAGATGAACTGGTCAAGGAGCTCTTCACTAAGGCAATGTTTGCTTCTTGTAACCAGAGGCAAAGTTGTTGCCCCAGATCTCTTTGTATCCACGCCTCAAGTCCTTGGCCTGCTGCCAGCACTGTTTCATGTCCCCAGTGTAGCTCTGCTACACCATTTGGACCGAGATCTTTTGGAAACACTGCCTCGTTCCTGTAGCACTTCACCAGGGCTTATTGGACTTTTTACTTCTCCCATAGAGCAATGAAGGCCTTGGTCTCTTCCTCTGCCCAGAGAATGCAGTGTTGGTGGGTGGATCGATAGATGGAGAGCGACTCAGATTGGGCAGTTGTGGTAGTTGATTGGCTGTTGATTTGAGCCATGGCCCTGGTGATGGTAATCCTCTGCAAGTTGTTACAGAGAATGTGACGGCTGGGAAAGAGCAAGTGTTGGCAAGTACTGCCAGCCACAAAGAGCTGGGGAAAAGTATGTTTGAAAATTGCATGGTGGGCTTTTAAGTTGGATGTTACATGTGCACCAGTGAGAGCAAGAGTGGAGAGAGGGGCCTGAAGTGGTTGCTGCTTGGAATGTTCTAGGCTATTCGCCTGCGACTCTGTTGTTGGTGGACTGCATAGCGGCTGCACACGACCTAATTGATGGGACGTGGACACGTGGGCGCACATTAGCCTGTATCCCCTGCACAGTGGGCTCTGCATGCTCTGGGACCCCATCAAGAGTAGGGGCTGCATGTCTGGTGGGTGGTTGCCATGTGGGCAGTGGGAGGAAAACACTGAATAAACTGGCAGGTGGACACCCACCTGGTGTGGGTTACCATCTTGTTTAATACCCAGTGTTACATGGCAATTGGCCACATAGTCAGGGACCCATGTTTAGTTTACCACAATTGGCCACATAGTCAGGCACCCATGTTCACTGCGTTTTCCCTATCAGTGGCAATGGAAAAAATGCAATGAACATGCATCCCTGCATATAGTGCTGTGTCTTACTCATACCTGACACTCTCCCAGCACACACACAATCCCATTTGGGTTGTAAACATCACCTAATGGAGAAGAAGTGGCAGGAATTTTGTGCTGAACGGAGCTCTGGGGCATTCCCCAGGGGGGAAGATCAGAGGACAGGGTGCTTTCCCACATCCCTTAAAAATATCCTGGTTGGACTCCTGAGATTGGGGGATGCCTGTAAAGAGATGGAGGAAATCCAGACTTCTCTTAAGTGGGTTGCCAAATAGAGCACCTGGTACTAAATCCCAAAGAAAGGCAATTCCTATCCTTTTTATTAACCCAACTGTCAGTCCATCAATCTCTTCTTTGTAATATTAAGCACTTAGGACTGCAGATCTTAGAGGGAAGGGGGGGTGAGGAGGTAGGGGAGGAGAGGAAACTGTTTCTAGGTCACCTCCATTTTTGATGAATGATTGTAGTTAGGTAGGAGGAGAATCACTTTTAAATGCACCTTATTGCAGTGTATCTCTTCCAGCTGCCAAGATTCTAGACAAGAGACATGTTTCATGCTTGTGAGCTACAACCAGGATGCTTTCGACAGTGAGAAATACAGGAAATTTTGTGACCCTTTTTCAGTCTTTGTTTGGTGACTTGTACTACCTTCCTCTTTCATACTAGACCATGTGACTCATTTTCCGGCTAGCTCATCTTGCTTCATTATCTGATTTTTCTGTTAACAGACAGCACATTATTATTATTTATTATATTTCCATCTTATTTCCCATTCTGATTTTTGTTGAATGTAAATGCTACTCAAATATTTTGTTGCAGGAGAGATCTATTGTGTACAACGTGATCTCCCCCCTTCCCCTTTTGTATTAGAATCACTTTGGATTTGGGCAGGAGAGGAATTAATTACAAATATTTCACTGAATATTTTTCCACCCAAAGCAGGATTAGAATCTACACAGCATTCTATTTCCAGACCAGATGCCAGACCATGGCAGCTAAAACTAGAAACAGAGATGCTGTAATCTCTGATAAAATTTGCTTGTTCCCAGGCTTTATGCAATCCATTGGTAATTAAAGTCATCCAGCACATTTCAGTGACTGCTATGCTTGTTTCATAACAAAAATGCAAATGAACGACACAGCTTGGCCATGGCCAGTCTGAGCCTCCTCTACCAGAGCTCCTTGCTTCCAGGATTGGCAACAGAATGCATCCAGCATATGTCAATGTATGTAGGCCTTATTTTAGATGCTAGATGGCATGTATTCGGTACTTATTGGTGACAGCTGTGCTCAGTTCATAACCAGCACAGATATCAGATGCTTGGCAAATACTCCAAGGCCAATCTGGGCCATCACTAATGTAGATCTTATCTAGTCATTGTAGTTTACATAGTCCTGGACCTTTTGTATTTTATTTAAATCTTTTCATATTAAAAATGCATCCAGTGCCTCTCCCTTGGGTTTTTTATTTTATTTATTTATTTATTTTGACACATTTATAGCCCACACCCTCCTGCTCACCATAGCAGCTCAGGGCGAATGCTGCTTTGAATGTTCTATCTTGCCTAAGCAATAGGATGAGGAGAGCCTCTGGTGTTTCTAGACCCATGAATTGCATTTAAATTCCTGTTTCTATCTTCCATAGCCTCTAAAATGATCTGGATTACATGTGTCCAGTATATGTGTGTTGTTAGACCCTGTGGTGTTAATTTAATTTCTTTTCTTTACCATAAGTGTTTCTGTACAACAGCTCACCTTTGACTGGGTGCTATGGGTGAGTCCTTTCAAGACTAAGCCCACGAACAGCAAGCACCCTGCCACTAGGATTCCAGTTAGTCTGGGATAGGTCATCAGGAGCTAACAGGATAGTGGCAGTCCAAGGAGGTTGAAGAACTGTGAGTTCAGGGTTATAGTTCTGCATATATTGCTACTGTAGCATGAGAATGTGTATAATTAAATTCACTCATACAAATCATGTCAATCCTGCATTATGGTGGCACCACTGCGCACATGCTTTTTCCTCCACTTTGAATTCTAATAAGAATGGAAACACAACGTAAGTTTGTATAGTCACTTCAAGTAACCTACCAAACATCTCATATTCCTTTCTAATTCACCTGCTCTCCTGCAATTCCAGACAGATATCAACTTAATTCACCAACGAAAATTAAACTATGGATAAAAACAGGTGTGACAGTGGCCTGTTGTGGCCTAGGACCTACCGGCACATCTGCCACGTGCTACCAGATGTTAACCTAGGACTGCCCTGGGCCAGGTAGGCAGCTATCCCAGCCTGTGTCCTTGGAAAATCTCCGAGGATGCAGCCTGGGCTAAGGTCTGCCAACGCGGCCTAGTGTGTGTTTAATACCTGCCTCGGGGCGGGAGCTGCCACTGCATTCATCATGGCAAGGGGCGGCGCACTGGGAACGGGGCTGGCCATACATTTGTTTAGCTCCCTACCCTAACCGGGTCTGGTGGGTGGTGGGATGGCTCTCCAGCCATGAGCACACTTGCTTGGTGCTCTGCCCCTGGGCCCTGTTGTCTGCGATTTCCTGGGCCAGGCTGGGGAGCTGCCGTGCCGCCTGCACGTCTGTTTTTACCCATTATCCTTGTAGCCTTAAATCTGCTGTCATCTTATTACCACATAGAGTTGGTACACAGGGCTAGCCTTAGAATTTGCAGGGGTCCAGGGTGAAGATAATATGTTGGGTCCCTGGTGACACTGCTCCCTCAGAGGTACCCTCTGCAGGGCCCTAAAGGTGGTTGTGTTTGGGGCTCTGCTGGGAGTGGGGACCTCGAAACCTGTCCTGGTGAAAATGGGGGCTACTGCTGGGGCCCCGGGGAATAGAGAAAACAGGGAAGGCTGGGGTTGTCTTGTCCCAAGTCACTGCGTGGTAAGCCTGGCCATGCTGGTACAAAGCTTCCAGTCAGCTCACTTGCTCCTCATGCCCTGGGTACAGCTAACTGCCCGATCCCCACAACCTTTATACCCTGGTACCTAAGGCTTCTTGGGTTCCCCTGCCAGGGCCAGATTCTACTCTTGGTAATTCCCTCCAAAACCATTTCCCCCCTCTTTTTCTGCACTTCCCCCTCCCCACCCCCAGACTGGTTGATTCTATTGCATTTGAACTCTGGTCGTCAAAACTGTGTGCCAATGATGCCCCATTCACCTCAGTGGGGTTGGTACTAATGCAAGACTTTGAGGACTGAAGCCTCAAATTACTCACCAGCTATTATTGATAAAAGTGACTATCAACAGCAAGATTTTGAAAACTAAAGACCTGAACAGTGATGTAATTTTAAAAAAAGAGACAAAAGATGCTGAGTGATGACTTTTCTGCATACAGCTTCTCTAGAAAATTAAAGGTTATTCCAAATTTTAAAATGCATTTAATGGGATTGTATGGCTGCAGCAAAATAAATCATTTCCCTGTTTTTTTACTTGGCCTTAGCTGTGAAATGTTTATCTGTAATATAAAAGCACAGATTAGTCATGCAAACTGTGGGAGTTTGCATGTTCCAGGCCTTGATTACTAGGTATCCATAACATATGTTCTCAGACTGCAAATTCCATTTAATTTTTTCCTTCAATTTTCCTACCATTTGAAATTTTAAAAGCAGGTGTAAGAGACCATGTGAGGAAAGGTTGAAGGAGCTGGGTATGTTTAGCCTAGAAAAGAGAAGACTAAGACTGTTTTCAGATGAGACACCCCCACCCAGGCCAACCCATCTCCCATGGACCCAGGTGCTCGTCTGAAGGTGATGTGCGTGGAGGCACCCTCTCGTGACCTACCCAGCCCCTCACACGCAGCAACCCAGGTTTTTCCCCATTGCTGTGTGCGAGGTCATAAAGGAGTGATGCATGGATGTAGGTGCACACTGACTGCACACCCATTCCCCATCGCTGGAAGCGCACAGCGAGACATGCTAGTGATCTTCCATTACCTAAGGGACAGTCCCAGACGATGGCAAAAACTTTTTCTCTCTTGCCCCTGAAGGCAAGACTAGAAATAATAGGCTCAAATTGCAAGAAATCAGATTTCAGTTCAACATTAAGAAGAACTTCCTAATGCTAAGAGCTGTCAACAGTGGAACAAATTGCCTGGGGAGGTGGTGGGCTCTCCTTCACTGGAGGTTTTCAAACAGAGGCTGGACGGCCATCTGTCGAGGATGCTATAGCTGCAAATTTCCTGTGTTGAGCAGGGAGTTTGACTAGATGACCTCTGAGGTTCCTTCCAACTCTATGGTTCTATGATTCTATATGCATTCCTACAGCTGTCATAGCAGGCATCTTCTCAGACCATGCACAGAAACATTTTAAATGTAACGTTTGTCTGAGGTATTTCCATGGCACGTCTCGGCAGAGAACGTGCAAACGTTGGCCATAATATTGAAGAGCTGGTTCAACAGACCCATCCCCTCTCAGGCGCGGTATAGTGCATTTAAATTCCTCTCTCACATGCTTAGCATTTAAAATCCCTTTGCATTAAACCTCAGCGGCTGCTTTTCAGAAGCTCAGCTCTGCGGAAGACTACAGTCCCCAGCATGCTGTGGGGCTGGTGGCCAATGGGCGCGCGTGTCTTGGCGGTGATTGCTGCGGCCTGTGGAGCTTTGTGTGCGTGAAGAGGAGGGGGAGGGAACGGGAGAGGGAGCGGGGTCAAGATTGGGACCCTGCGAGATCCACCGACCCCTTCTCGTGGTGCCGCTAGCGGTTGCCCCCCAGTGCCCCTTTCTGGCTTCCCTGTGGCTCGTCCATCGCCCGGGACACGGGCTGCTCCCAGGGCGGAGTCTGTGGAACTGGGGTCCGGCGACGCGGAAATCGAGGCCGGGGATCGAGTACGGCCTGCTGCGGGGCCTGGGCCCCTCTCCGAGACCGGCCTCCCGGGCCCTGTGCTTTGTGTCTCTGTTGGGATCGGTCGGATACGGCGGGGGGAGTTAGAATGGAACAGATTGAAGGTGAGGCGGCGGGGAGGGTTGCGGGAGGCAGAGCTGGGTGAGTGAGGTGAGGGGGTTAAAGAGGCTGGAGCGTAGCGAGAGAACAGGAATGGGTGGCGGAGGCAGCATGAGTTAGGAAGGAGGGAGGAAGCTGGAAAGATTTAAGTTGGGGGAAGGAAGGAGTGGGGGGGGGGTAGGAGATCTGAAGGGTCAAGGCTAGGGTTTGGAACCCGGATTTATGGGGGATGAGTTCGGGACAAGGGAGGGGGTGTTGAGTTGTGGTTGGAAAGGCTATAGTCGTTTCAGAGGAGGGGGGTGTTGGTTGGCAATTCCCTGGTGGGGAATCTAGTAGGGATTGGGGGTGGGGGGCGTGTAGAGAAGGTTTGGGGATGCTGGGGGAAGGTGTATTGGGTTGGGATGTATACGAGCGGTATGGGCATTCTGGTTATGAATATTGAATGGATTGTGCAATGGGATGGTGCATTTGGTGTGATTCAACTGCGTGGAATTTGGGATGGGTGAGGATTCAGGCGCTCTGCTGTCTTGTGATGGAGAAGGTGCTGATGTGGGGCTTTTTTGAAGGGGGTGGTGGTTATGGGGGTTGGTGGCAGGGCAACCTTTTGTTTCTCTTTACAGCGTGTTTGCATTATATAGGTTGGGATTGTTGTTTATTACAGTGGTATTTTCTTGTTGCTGGGGGGAGGGTGTCTTTATTTTTTGGACATGGGATGTGGAGTAATCAGAAGAGACCCAAGTATAATTTGATGTGTGTTGATAAGGAAGAGGTGGTCTGCTTAGATTTAAAGGGGCAGAGGCAGCCATGTTTGCTGCCAGATACTGCAGTGTAAATAAATTCTCCCTCCAAACCTTGCTTTTGGACCCCAGGTTGCTGCTTCAACTCTCTCTCTCTCTCTCTCTTGATTGCACACTCCCTTTTCCTACCTCTTCCTCTCCATATCATTCTGAAATCTACCTTAGCTAAGCTAATAAAGTGACATTTCCCCTCCTTTCCCCTTCTGCAAATAGGATGTGCTGGGGTACTGCGGTGCAGAAATTAACCCTTTTCAATATAAACCTGCAGCGGTATTATACAGAAAAACATTTCATCTTCTCCTTGTTATGCAATTATATAGAGGCAGTTTTCTGCATATTTTTGTCTTTGAAATCATAGAAGCCACTTAAATGTCTTCTGCAATTTCTTTAAGTACACAAGGAAATTGTGTTGGCCATTTTTATCTGAACTAGAGGTATGAACAAAACATACTGTGCATGTTTGTGCACAGTTAATTTAAGCTGCTATCTACTGATTATAGTTTAAATAAATGAAGAATATTTTCTGGTTGTATTCCTGAAATATTTTGCTTGAAAATGTTCTTATGCAAATAACAAGGCCCACTCTCCTCCTGGTCACCCCCATCTTACTAGCAAATGTAATTATTTGGCCTCTGGATTGCCCACTATACATAGATGTGAATCCATTGCTGTTCAGGAATCTGATGAGGGGAAAGCAGGCATATTTATAAGTCTTACCAAACACCCAAGTATTCATCATTAGGAAAGAAACTTCAGAGTTGCTATGCTGTAATTGGATGCTGTCTGTCTCTCCCCCCCCCGCCCCCCAATTTATGTAATTGTTTCCTTCTTTTGTATAACTGAAGCAGATAATTGCTGATGGTTCATTTTTTTGGAATGATTGAAAATCTTTTTACATAAATGTCTAGGTACTGCATATTAATAATGCTTTTTTTTTTTAAAAAAATGCATTGTGTATCCTGCCACATTTGTCTTTCTGTGGTGGCTCAAATCTCACTGTAACTCTTGATATCCGAGGTTCTTAACACCACCCTTGACTAATATGGCACGTTAGGTTCTTAAACTATACTGGTTAGAATTGATTGCAAGAGTAGCTATTTTAAATGGACTAAAATGGTCACATATTACATGTTGGACCAGTCAATGACTTTAGTATCACTTCTTTTGATTACTGTTTAGATCAAATGGTTCATGTACAATAGAGATGAAACATGGATTACGCTGGGCATCCTTTGGACTGCTTAACGTGTCTTACTGGGTGTTTAGATGCCAAATAAAAATACAGATTATGAAGGTGGAAGTTCTGTAGTTAAAGACGGTGTCCATTAATATAGTAAAAAAGTTTTGTACTCTGCTTCTAATATCTGCCACACTTACATGCCTATAAAATTTATAGTGCTACATTGCATATGTTGTGTGCATTAATGGCTACTTTATTTGACAGGGCTGGAAGCTTGATATAAACTGTCTTATAATCATGCAAGAATCTGAGATGTTGTTTTCACTTTCAGAAAACCAGTAACCTTTGAAAAGCTGTAGGGGGAGAGAGAGAAGTGATCAAACTTTCTTTTGAGTAGTTTGAGGATGGACAAAATTAAGTCACCAGGTTTCTAATCCTGCATCTGTTTTCTGCTAGTCTCTTACGTAATTTTCACTGAACCCAGTGGGACTCCATAGGGTCAGAACTGTGCAAGTGGATCCTGATGTAGGATAAGGGTTTGACCTTCACAATTTAAGTGACTTGGTTTTCTTTAAAAATAAGTGTTTCATAGTGATTGGTTTTTAAGGTCTCGTCTTAAAAGATTTTTCTGACTTAATTTCTCCTTTCAAGATGTCAAGATTGTTGTCTTGAAGTACAGTTCAGCATATGTGTATAGTATTGACATTTGTCTGTAATGACAGCATGAATTCTTTTCCTGATATGCGGCTTGTGGAATGTAGAGGCACTTCAGGGATTATCTAAGAGTTGTTTGGAGAAACTTGATATTTTTCTGAAGGTAGAAACACCATCATAATTCATTTTGGACATCTGTGTGGATGACTGTAATATCCAGAGCAGTAGTGTTTATAAGGAGGTTTCTTATGCTTCAAGGCTAGAGCCCTGGTTTAGGATGAGACCTTCATGAGGCAGATTTTTCCACATTTGCGTACTGCGAGGGCCTTGCACTTTCTCTGAAGCTTGGGTATTAGTTGCTGTCAGAGACAATTTGCTGGATTAGACAAACCACACCTGACCCAGTATCATAGTTCCTGTGTTATTGGCTTTAGTATTTTTATTTAAATGCTTTGCTTACTGTGCTTTGTGCTGTCATACCTGGGCATCCTCTTATGCTTGCTGTAATCAAATAGGAGTACTGATTTATTGTTAAATTGTTTTACGTTCTAACTGGCTTCACATACCTACTTGATACAGGCACCGATTACAAAATGGGAAATCTGTGTATAGTCAGGGACCCGTGTTCACTGCATTTTCTTCATTGCCGCTGATAGGGAAAACGTGGTTAACGCAGGTCCATGGGTATAGTGAGCTGCTTTTTTTAGGTTTTGAATGCAGTGGTTCCCAAACCTTTTGTCTGTGTGACTCCATTTTGAGACTTGGATATAACCTGTGACTCCAGATAGCAACAAAGATGTGCAGTTATATCGAGTATCATCAGAATTCTGACCTTTCAAGTCTGTGCCATAGAATTTATCTTTGGGAGTTGGGCTAGTTCTTCTGACCCTAACATTCTGTGATGGTGACCCACTGCTCCTGAGGTCATGACCCACAATTTCGGAACTTCCGATTTAATGTTCTATTCATAATTTCAGAATAGGTGCACATTTAACAATATGAACATGGTTATATGATTCTTTGGATTCTTCTGAGTTGCACTAGACAGTGGTTGTAAAGCAGATAGCAATAAACAAGAACCAAGATTGATTGCTGTGTGAGTAAATCCCTTTGATGACCAGTACTTTACAAATAAACCTGCATTACATCAAAACCAAGATGTTGCATGTTTTGGAGAAAGATGCATCATGGGTGAAATTCAAACAGAATTATTTGTACCTAACTGAAAGACTCTCTTACCCTTCTCCCCCATGAGCAGAACCTTAAAACAGAATTACTTGTACCTGACTTTCCCCCCCCGCAAACTCACAAAATGAGCAGAACTTTGAATTCCTAGGGGCTAGTTCTGGGGCTTCTGCTGGTGAGAATACAACCCATAATTTTAAAGAATATATCCCATAATTTTTTCAAGCAGCAGCAGCAGCTCTTAGTGAAAAGTTCAGCTGAGCTTACTGAGCAGGGATAACATTCACAGAACTGAATTCCTAGCTATACCTCTTACTGATAATTTAATATTGCAGCATCTGTCTTTGAAGTTGGTATTTTACACCTCTGTGAAATCACCTGTGACTAACGTGCTACATTTGTAAGTGCTCCAGTACAGTTTTAAATAGTGCTGTTTGTGTGCCTCAGCAATTGACAATAAAAATTAAGGACATTCATGTGCTTTATGGAAATTAATACATTTTAACCTTAACCCAGGTGTTTCATAGTGGTAAAATGAAATTTCAGGGTATGACACTTCAGATCGAACTCCAGGAGCTGGGGGGGGGAGGAGGGGGACGGAAATCAGTCGCCAAACTTTATCCTGATATTAAACGGTTCTTGCCCCATTACACCCCTGAACCAGTCACCAGCCTCAGTTTTCTGGACACCAATGGCTCCCAGGTGCCTGTAAATTTCATACCTTGGTAGAACCTCAGGTTCAGATTACCCATTATCAGCTTCGTTCTGAGCTAGGAGCACCTCCTGCTGACCATTATTGCCTTGGAAACTTGCTGAGACTGCAGGACTCAATGATCCCCTGGACTTTGCCTCCTCTCTCTCTCCCCTTCTTCCTACAGTCTTCTCTTCCTCCTCCCCTGACTCCGCTGTCTCTACTCTCAACGCCTCTCTCTCCTCCACACTTGACTCCCATGCCCCTCTCTCTTCCCGCCCTGCCTTCTCCCACAACCCCCGTCCTTGGCTCACCCCTAGTATCCGCCACCTCCGTTCTTGCACTCGTGCTGCTGAACGACTCTGGCGCAAATCCCATTCTCACGCTGACTTCCTTCACTTCAAATTCTGTCTCTCCACCCTTACTTCTGCTATCTCCCTTGCTAGACAACACTACTATGCCTCCCGCATTGAGTCCTGTTCTCGGGACCCTCGCCGCCTGTTCTCTACCTTTGACTCCCTCCTCAAGCCTCCCTGTCCTCCCCCTCCTTCTTCCCTTTCTGCTCAGGATCTTGCCTCCTTCTTCACCTCCAAGATAGACAAGATCCGCCTCGACATCGCTTCCCACTCCTCTCTTCCCACTCCCACCCCTCTCCCTCCTCCCCCTCCTTCTCTCATGTCCTCCTTCTCCCCTGCCTCCCTTAAGGAAATCTCCTCTCTGCTCTCCTCCTCCAACCCTTCCACTTGCCCCCTTGATCCCATTCCTTCCCGCCTCCTCACCTCCATTACTCCCACTGTCGCCCCTTCCTTCCTGCACATCATCAACCTCTCCCTCTCTACTGGCTCTTTCCCTTCTGCCTTCAAACATGCCACAGTCTCTCCTATTCTCAAAAAGTCCACTCTTGACCCCTCTGACCCTTCTAGCTATCGTCCTGTCTCACTCCTTCCTTTTGCTTCCAAGCTGCTTGAACGTGTTGTCTACTCCCGCTGCCTTGACTTCCTATCCTCCAACTCCTCCCTTGACCCCCTCCAATCTGGCTTCCGCCCCCTTCATTCTACTGAAACTGCTCTCGCTAAGATCACCAACGATCTTCTGGTGGCTAAATCTAAACGTCTCTATTCCATTCTTGTCCTCCTTGATCTCTCTGCTGCCTTCGATACTGTTGACCACTCACTCTTGCTGGATTCCCTTCACTCCCTTGGCTTTTGTGGCTCTGTCCATAACTGGTTCTCCTCCTACCTCTCTGACCGCTCCTTTAATGTGTCTCTCTCCAACTCCACCTCCTCCTCCTTCCCCCTCTCAGTTGGTGTTCCTCAAGGCTCTGTTCTTGGCCCTCTCCTCTTCTCGATCTATACCTCATCCTTAGGCAAACTCATTGCCTCCCATGGCTTCCAATACCACCTCTATGCTGATGACACTCAACTCTATCTCTCTACTCCCTCTCTCTCTCCCTCTGTTCAAGCTCGTCTCATCAACTGTCTCTCTGACATCTCTACCTGGATGTCTCAACGTCAACTCAAACTCAACATGGCTAAAACTGAACTCCTTATCTTCCCCCCTCATCCTTCCTCTCCTTCCTCACTGTCAATAACTATTGATGGAGTCACCATCCTGCCTGTCCCCCAAGCCCGTAGCCTAGGCTTCATCTTTGACTCACCCCTTTCTTTTAAACCCTACATTGACTCTGTTGCTAAATCCTGTCGCTTCTCCCTCCATAACATTGCTAAGATTCGCCCTTTTCTCTCTGTCTCGTCTGCCAAAACTCTTGTTCATGCTCTGGTCATCTCTCGCCTCGATTACTGTAACCTCCTTCTCACTGGCCTTCCCCGGTCTCACCTTTCTCCCCTCATCTCTGTCCAAAACTCTGCTGCCAGGGTCATCTACCTCGCCAGTCGCTTCGACCATGTGCAGCCCCTCCTCTCTTCGCTTCACTGGCTTCCCCTTCCTGAACGAATCCTGCACAAGCTCCTAGTCTTCACCTATAAAGCTCTTCACAACCTTGCTCCCCCCTACCTCTCTGCACTTATCGCCCTCCATACTCCAGCCCGTGCACTTCGCTCCTCCTCTGTCCCTTCTCTCACCCTTCCACGCCTTCCCTGCTCCCCTAAGCGCCTTCGTCCCTTCTCACTTGCTGCCCCCCATGCCTGGAACTCCCTCCCTGTCCACATCCGCCTTGCCCCCTCCCTTCATACCTTCAAATCTCTCCTTAAAACTCACCTCTTTCGCTCTGCTCTGTCTGACTCTTTATCCTGCTGAGCCACTATTCCTATACCTACGATCGGTTTACCCTTATCCTTGCAACATGGACCTGCCTGCTGTCATTCTCATCGTAACCAAGCCAAGTACGTGCACTTGAGACCTCGCATCTTCATGAATGTTAGACCCCTTGTCTCTCCCTCTGTTCCCCTTCCTAAGTCTCTCCCCCAGCTCCTGTCTCTCAGATTGTAAGCCCTAGGGGCAGGGACCGTGTCTATTTTATTACTTTGTAAAGTACCAGGTACACTGCTGGCGCTATATAAATGTTTGTTAATAATAATAATAATCCTCAAAACTTGCTGTAGCAATTTCATTGTGAATGCTCCATGTCCTTCTACAGATGAGTAGCTAAAGCCCAACTTACTAATAGCCGAAATTAACAATCCTGCCTATTGAGATTTTAGGGGGACTCCCGTTCTTGAGTTGTGTTCACATGACAGCATGAGATTCTAGCTGCATTCTCTTTGACTGTGATTCGGTGTAATAGCAACTTATTGTCTGCCCACTCTGTGTCCATGGACTGAATCCTGCAACTGCAGGTGTGGATTCTATGATTTAACAGAATAGCAAGAATTAAAAATGAAGAACAGTTACCTTATTAAAACAGATTCTAGGTGCTCTAAATTTCACTTGGGTGACTAAACATCCTGACACTTTGTGGATGAAAACAGACATGACACTAACCACCCTTTAACCACTCTTGGTGGTCATTTATGCATCTTTCAGGGCTGCATAGGGCACCAATACAGCCCTGCAACATGTATAAATAACCACCAAGGGTGGTTAGCGTAATGTCTGTTTTCACACTTTGTGTCTTTGAGATTGCCCTTCTGGTTGAAGAGGAGACATGACTCCTTCCCTAGTGTGTCAAATCCTGTAGCAGCTAAAGGTATGCCGTATAGTTGAGAGTCCCTACTCATAATCCTTTCCTGGGGATAATGTTTGAGATGAGGTCCTCAACATTGTTCTAGTGCTGTACTTGACTAGCACACAAGCTGGTTCTTCCACTCAAGTATAATTAGGTTGTCAATTTATGTGGATGTTTTCAGAGTGAATATAACTGAAATGAAGAGGGGAATGGGAAACTGTGTGGGTGTCCGTGGTTATGATTGAATCCTGATACTATGGAGGAAGGTAGCTCATGATGTAAGCTTTGTGAGAAAGAAACCGCTTTTGAAGATAATTAAATCCAAAGCAGACTGTGAAGAGTTACAGAAGGCTCTCGCGCAGCTGGGTGACTGGACAATAAAATTCAGACAAAATTCAATGTAGGTGAATGCAAAGTAATCCTGACTATACGGACAGAATATTTGGTTCTGAATTTACTGTTGTTAGAAATATTTTGGAGGCATTATGAATAGGTTCGTGTATTGCAGTGGCCAAAAAGAGAAGCAGTGTTAGGAAATTATTGAGAAAAGGATAGAAAAAGAAAAACCCATGATAGGGTGTTTATACCTCCAAATACTATGTACATTTGTAGTCATCCCACTTCAATGAAATAGTAGAATAGTAAAAAGTACAAAGATGATAGTGGGTATGGAATGGCTTCAATACAAAGAGAGGCCCTGCTTAGAAAAGAGATTGGAGGAAAGGGGGGATATGATAAAGCTTAATTATAGAGCTGCAGGAGTGGCTCTGTAGTTAAGGCGGCTGCATCACTGCATTAAAATTGCAAACATCCTATTTGTTATAAAATTAGGATGATTTATTGTGTCGGTGTGAAATTCGGTAGGGAGGATTGCTCTGGTGAGGTGTAGAATCTGTCCAAATGTCAGGAAAATTGGATGAAAAAATAAAGTTAGACATTTGAATTTTGTAGGCAGGATGACCTTTTTGCTTCTATGAACCGTATTTGCTCACGGAGGCTTAGTTTTGGGAGCAGTATTAAGGAATACATAATGGTGCCCAAAAATTCAAGTTTGACCTACATTTTTTTCATGTGTTTAGCTTTTTAAAATCCATTGTATAGTTTCGAAGTTCTGATGTTTTGAAGTACCCATTTTGGAAAATGGGGAGAGCAAAAGTAGCTTCCTTCCCCCCCCCCCCTTCTTCCCCGGCCTGTTTCACTAATGTTCTGTTGTATTGTTCGAGAGGGGCTTTTGTGCAGACTATGGTTGTATGTGAGGCGGTTTTATGCCAGGCCATGGATGGGATAGAGCTGGGGCTGAAAGGATATTCACTGGTTGGCTGCTCCGTTTGCCAAGCAAACTCCCCAACAGCTGAAACTGACAAGGCACAAGGAATGCTGATTGGAAACAATAGAAACAGGAATGCCAATTGGAAGTAATGGGGCTTTGGGAATGCCAGTAGCCCTTAAAGGGCAGTAAACCAATAAAAAGACTATACTTGCCTTAAACAAAGAGAGTGGGGGAGGATGAGAAATACCAAAGAACATTTGGGGGAAGGAACTAAAAAAGGCCAGGAGGGGAAACCAGTGCCACAGAGAGGAAATGGAAAAGATGGGGAAAGGAGCTGGGTAGAATGACAGGTAGGAATCAGTTTAGAGCATCTGGAATTATTTGGGGGGGGGACTCTGTGGGATGGTGGATACGAGACAATCGGGAGCAGCTGGATTGATGGAGGGCTGGGTGGAATGATGGGTATGTGAGGACACTGGGAGCAACTGAAAGGACAGGCAGCTGGTAGGAATGATGGGTGCAACGACTCAGCCCCCCATACCTTTCCATTTGCTCTCTGTGGCTGCCTCATTTTTCTCCTCCTACTGGCAAAGGGATAGGGGTCACGGGAGAAGCTGTATGTAGGTATGTGCATTGAGGAATTTTACGTGAGTTGTTAGGCGCACAAACTGACACAGATTGGGGCTGCAAGGGAAATGCTCTGGTGAGGAAAGGTGTGCAAAGCAGTCTACCACCCCCAGGAAAGTTGGGGAGGATATTGCTCTCAGGTGAAAAACTTGACTGGTGAAAATGGCAGAGCTGGGGCTGAAAAGGAAACTGACTGGCTGGCTCCTCTCATTGCTAGTAAACGCCCCAGCAGGTGAAACTGACAAGGCTGCTGCTCCCAGTTTTGAACCAAACCCTTGGGGCTGCATTGGAGATTCTCTGAAACTAGGGGTCTTTGAAGCTGTCTCCATGCCACCTCTTCCCCTCCCCATAACAGGATACTGTTGAAGCTTGGTCTGAAGAGGAAACTCGGAGGGGGCTTGCCCTGGAAGCGGTGGGAATTTGTGAGGACAATCATGTCTCTATTGTCATGGAAACTAGTGTGCATAGAAATGTGCTATTTTGCTTTTCTCCTCAGGTAACGTGTGCAAGCGCTCAGTCTGCGAGAAGGAATAGAGTCGGGAGATATGTGGATACGTGCATTGAGGAATTGTACACGAGTTAGATAGAATTCCTTCAGGTGCATAACAGAAAGCTTGGAGGTGCATGGGAAACTGAGGCGGGATCTGTAAAGCAATATTCCCCTTCAGTCTCCCCACCCCCACCTGTGAAATTTATGGTGTTGCTCCCAGGTTTTTTTTTAATAATGATGATGATGATGATGATTTTTACATATCTGATAAACCACTTTCAATCCTCAGAACAACCTTTGTGAGGTGGTGGGTTAGGCCAAGAGAATATTGTTACTGGCCCAAGGTTACCCAGTAAAATCCTACCGCTGAAACTGACAAAATTTGGACTGAAAGGGAAACTTGATGGCTGGCTGTTTGACTGCCAATCAAACTTAGATTGGTGGTGCAACAGCAGGGGAAACTTGGTGCATTCCCCTTCCAGAAAACAGAGAAATTATTGGATTTAAAAAAAGGAGGCTTGAGAGAAGTTAAAGCTCTTACAAATTCAGTCATGCTCCAAAGAGCATGGATATTGCAAGTTAAAGCTCCCACCTTAATTTGAGTGCCATGTAAACATTAAAGACATTGTGCTCACTACAATTTAGGTTCTGTGCACCCACCCACACTTTGCCTTGGTCTTTCGTCCGGAGTTCGCTTCCTCTGCAGGTTGGGAACAACACTGGAGCTCTTTCCCTATATACTTTCATTTGGGCTGGGGAAGATCAGGAAGAATGTGGACAGTAGGATTTACTGGCAGTTTGTATCCAGATTATAACTATTGGGTTTAGACTCGGTTAATACTGGGATTAGGCTATACTGTGGTTGGGAAATATGTGAGCAGTACTCCTCCACAAAAATGTGAGGTAGTACAGACAGCACTGATGTAAACGTGTTTAAGTGTCTTGAAGCAAGAGGGCAAATGCAGGTGTCTAAAATGCAGAAAGTACCCCTTGAGTCATAATGGAGCAATGCATTCCATTTTTCTGAGGGGGATGGAATAGTTAGAGATGAGTGCGTACCAGAGCATCAGGCCAGGAGAGTTCAGTGGTGTCTTCAGGAGAAGTGATGTAGGAATACCTGAAATATACTGTGTCCACACTTATTTCTCAAGAGTGACCACTCACCTTTAGTCTTAATGGAAAGACAGTTCTTCTGAAGTGAGAGTTAGCTAAATTGTACAAAGTACACTAAAATGTGTGGCAAGAAAGGACACTTCAAAATAAACAGCTGTACTGAGTTTAACGGATGATATTTGTGAGTTTTGAGCCCCCTTGCTCAACTCGTCTAACTCTCTTTTGTTCCATACTCCCCCTTGAGTATGGAATGAAGGCGAGTTAGTGCAGAAGCAGGGGAATCTGACTGTAGCAGCATTCCCACTTTCGTTCGGGTGGTAACATCAATTCTTCCTCCAGTATAGCACTCCATACGTAGGAGGGTAGATATTCCCCTGTCCTTAATCACCTGTGCAGTGAGCAGATGCACTTGAGCTGCTGCCTGAGAAAGCCACTATAAATGAAGAAGAAAATTGTGGCCACAATGAAGACTGAGATAAAGCACATAATATATTAGGGCACAGAGGAGCTTGCTGTTCCAAGCTTCAGTGTTGCCCCCAACCTGCAGAGGAAGAGGATTGGGGCTGAAAGACCAAGACAAAATGTGGGTGCATGGATCTATGTACCCACAATATACTGGGTACATGGAGAAACCGCATGTACTCGGTCCATGCGGTACTCACATATTAAGCGAGTACATGAGAATCCATGTACTCACAATATGTGAGACTGTACACTGTCTTAACTTGGGCACCATGTAAGCAGTAAAGGCAGGAGCTTTACCTTACAATTTCCATTATTTTTGGAGCATAAGTTAGTAAGTAAATTTTATTTACGGCATTAATCCAAAAAATCAATGTTCCAACAAAAATGCGCAAACCAGTCATTGCGTAACAAGTATTAAATAACATAAAAATAAGAATTAAATAACATAACAATCTTAATTTTTTGTTATAATCAATCAGCATCTTATTTGAGAGAGGCAAACTCATCTAGTTACCTCCTTAGTAAGAGGAAGTACAGCGCTGCTCTTCTCTTTCAACAAACATAATCTTTCTGGAGCATTGCTTCAGCAGAGCTGTCCAATAATGCTCCAAAACCATCATATACAGTTCAGAATGCATAAGCATCACTTTTGCCTTAAAACCTATTCCCTACTAAGAGTCCAACATCCTACTTTACATATGAAGTTCTTTTGTGTAGTGACATTGTCAACCCGCATAAGTGTTTTTGTAAGAGCATTCTTCTCTTAAGCTGAAGTTTTTTTTAATCTAAGAATGGTACATTTTCCTAATACTAGAACCAGGAAATGCCTAATTAATTTAACAGGCAGTGGAGTTTTGGTGGGGGTTTGTTCTTTTTTAAAAAAGCCAATACTTTTATGCACTAGGTATGCGATACTGTCGAGGCTTAGTCTGAAGGGAAACCGGGGGGGGGGGCTGCAATGGGAGGGGTGGGAATTTCCATGAGGGCCATAAAGGTATTGCCTTCTTTAAAAAAAAAAACCCCAAAAAACCCCACCCCTACCAAAACTCGTACATTTCACAGGCGTAGGGGGGTGGGACTGAAGGGAAATATTGCTTTGCAGATCCCTCCTCAGTTTCCCATGCACCTCCAAGCTTTCTGTTATGCACCTGAAGGAACTCTATCCAACTCGTGTACAATTCCTCAATGCCACATGTCCACATATCTTGGGACTCTATCCCTTCTCGCAGACTGAGCGCTTGCACACGTTACCTGGGGGCAGCGTGAGGGCTTCCATGAGGGCAATCACGTCTCTACTGTCATGGGAATTAGCGCGCACAGAAATGTGCTATTCTGCTATTCTCCTGTGAAAACATGCTCACATGACCAGGTCATAGTTCTTGCACTCGCAGGTGTTTTCACTTGTTCTCACAGGAGAAAAGCAGAATAGCGCATTTCTACGCACACTCCATGACAACAGAGACATGATTGCCCTCTTGGAAGTTTATTTATTTTTATTTTCTTACATTTTTACCCTGCATCCTCCTGCACAGTGGCGGCTCGGAGCAGCAACAACATATAAAAATACAATAAAATACATAAAACGAGTATTGTGTTAAAATTACTAAAAGGCAATAAAAATACCCTCCCTAGCCCCCTTTCCCGAAGGCCCGTGAAACAACCAGGTCTTACATGATCTTTGGAAAGAGGGGAGGTCCGGGGATAAATGGGCCTCCATCAGGAGGGAGTTTCACAGCCTAGGTGCGGCCACCGAAAACACCCTCCCTGCCGTTGCCACCCGGGGGACCTCAAGTTGGGTGCCCCTGGCCGACTGCAGGGGCTGCGAAATGACCTGGGGCCTGAGGTGGTCTTGCAGATAATCAGGTCCCAAGCCGTTTAGGGCTTTAACGGTCATTACCAACACTTTGAATTGGCCATGGTAGACTATAGGCAGCCAGTGCAGAGAACAAAGCACAGGTGTAATGTGCTCACGGCGACCCGTCGGGAGACGAACCGCTGCATTCTGCACGAGCTGCAGTCTCCGAACCGTCTTCAAAGGTAGTCTCACATAGAGTGCACTTGGTAGTCCAGGTGAGAAGTAATGAAAGCATAGATGATGTTTGCCTGATAGAGTTGGAGACATACAGCCAAAGCTGTCGCACCAGATGTAATTGGCGAAATGCTCCCTTGCCACAGCCTCCACCTGACAATCCAGGCAGAGCTGTGGGTTGAGGAGCACCCCCAAACTATGGGCATGAGCGGCCAGAGGGGGGCAGACCCCATCAATACGCCCTGGGAGTTCCCACCCCTCCCAGGGCAAACCCACCCCCCTCCAATTTTCCCCTTCAGACCAAGCTTTGACAGTATCTTCTTGTGGGGAGGGGAAGAGGTGGCATGGAGACTGCTTCAAAGACCCTAGTTTCAGAGAATTTCCAACGCAGCCCCAAGCTTTTTCAGAGGGTTTGGTTCAAAACTGGGAGTAGTAGTCTTGCCAGTTTCACCTGCTGGGGAGTTTACTAGGCAATGGGAGGAGTCAGCCAGTCAGTTTCCTTTTCAGCCCCAGCTCTGCTGTTTTCACCAGTCATGTTTTATTTATTTTATTTATTTTGACACATTTATACCCTGCTTTTTTGCCACAGCACTCAAAGCCACTTACAAAATAAGGAATAAAACATCTAGAAAACCAAGATTCCATTTTTAAAACAATACAGAAATATACTATTGTATAAACAAATTCAGCAGCATAAGACCAACCCTGGGCAGAAGTTGAAAAGGAATAAATTAGTGGCGTACCTCAATTTACCCAAATGGGATCGAAGGTTGCCAGTTAACAAGCCAAAGTATATAGGTACAACTCAATTTTATTGGATAGACACTTAACATCTGGACATGGCAGTGTTTCCGTTACAAACCCCAGTAACCCATGATATCTTACGTGTCAGAGGCACAGTCCGAGACGCAGGCTGGTTCAGAGGAGAAGGGGAGGGGGCCCAGCAGGCAGCTGGGTAGGAGTCTTTCTGGATCTTTGAGAGCGTCGTTCAGGATCAAAGATCCACCCAGCTCACTTGCAAATGCTAGTGGTCGTTAGCGTCAATGACATGGTAAGGGGCTGGGCTTTCCCTTTTATAGCTTTTATTTATTAGGGATACGTGTTGCAGGGTCTCCTCTGCCAGGTGCAGAGGATAAGCTGACTATTCATTATGCTATCACTTGGAGCATAGCCACCAAGCTAGTTTGGTGTTTGGGGGGAGTTTTAGGGAGTTACTGTTTGTTCGTAGGTGAGGGCACCTCCCTTTCTTACAAACTCCCTTTGTTTTCTCTTAGGCCTCTTTCTGTGTTCTCCGAGATAGTGGCTGCCTGGGGTTTTCTATTGTGGCCTTGGAAATACATTTTCTGCTTAGAAAGTGATTTTGACAATTTTATTCTCATGGGCCTAGTTGGATAGTGTCAGCCTGAGGCCTGTGGCTGAATAAACTGAACTGAGTTGTCCAAACCTGATCCTGCTTGTGTCTCTGATCATGGCCAATATTGCCTAATTGATACATAACAGTGTAATAACCAACCTCCCCCCTTTCTACCCATCCCCTCTGCCAAAAGCCTGGCACAACAGCCAGGTCTTACACTTAGGACAAAAAGTCAGACGATCCAGGGCCAGTTGAGCTTCCTCTGGGAGGGAGTTCCAGAGCTGCTGTGCGGCCACCAAGAACACTCTATCTATGGTGGCCCCCCGATTAACACAGGGGACCTCCAGAAAGGCACCCCTGGCAGACCGCAAGGGCGGGTCAAGGACCCAGAAGGCAAGGCGGTCCCGCAGGTAAGTTGGGACAAGACCGTATAGGGCTTTAAAGGTTATCAACAACACCTTGCAGCGGGCCCGGTACAATACCGGCAGTCTGTGCAAAGCCTGGATCACTGGTGGAATGTGCTCCCGGCGACCCACCCCAGCAAGGAGAAGGACCGCCGAATTCTGCACCAGCTGCAGCCTCCGGACCGTCTTCAAGGGAAGCCCCATATAGAGCCGTGTTACAGTAGTCTGACCTCGAGGTGATGAAGGCATGGATGATGGTGGTCAGGTCAGCTGTGGCGATGTATCGCTGAAGCTGTTGAACCACATGGAGCTGGCGAAAGGTCAAGTCAAGTTTTATTAGGGACTAGCTCTCGCTATAGCCCAACAGCAAACACATAAATACACACCCAAGCGAAAACTAAAATACAGCTCACCCCATTGAGTGAGCCAAGCATATCAGCCCTTGGCCATAGACATACATAGAACCTAGGGGGAGTAAATAGTTTGACTCAGTCCCCACAATACAGCAAGAGGTTCTCAGTCCTAGATTAACATGTACCTATATCCAATCGTACATAACATAAAGGGCATGATCAATTAACCATAAAACAAAAATACACTCGCTGCAAAGCTAATTGACGGACCAAATTCTAAGACATCTCCAGGAAACCATACATGAGACAACCAACCCATTTACCATATACTAGAAATACCCCTGCCTACATCACGAAGCTCCCTTTGCTTTTTGACTGCCAGACAAATGAAGGAAGCCATGGTAAAAACTGCCTCTGAGCTGGTTTGATTGAGAGAGAAATAATAGGCGGATTCAGAAACAGGAATAGGGAGTTCGCTCATCAGTGGTTCTAGCCATGCTGATCTTAAATCTTTATAATGCTGGCAGACAAGTAAAAAATGCATAGTTGTTTCGACTGCACACTGGTCACATGAGCAGAGCCGGCAATTATAAGCTTGTCACATATACCACCCCTCGGTAACTGCTGACCGTAACAGTTGGAACCGAAGTAATATAAAGCTTCTTCGCAAGTTCCTATTAGAAAGATAATCCAAATAGGATTCAAAACAAGAAGAAAGCTTAACGGATCCAAACAAGGGGGCCACCTTCCAAGCTGCCACTCTAGCAAGATCTTCTTGGTGCTGGATGTCAACAAGCTGAGAGCAAACCCCCCTATTAATTGCAGAAAGTGCTTTGCCCACAAAATATTGAAAAGAAAAACCCAAAAGGCTGAGTGAGTAAGTAAGTTAGCTTATTCTGCGTAGCCAAAGCCATAGCATCTCCAGTTACATTTACAATACAAACATACAAATATACAGTTTTGTGCACAGCACAATTTAAATAAAATGACTGTTAGAGCTAACTTGTATGCAGATCTTACCTAACAGACTTTGAGTAATCACTGAACCAAGAAGACTTAGGAATCGTGTGGCACCTGATGAAAATATTAATTAATGTATAAAAAAATAACTTAGTTGCATGGTTAAAAAGCATTATAACGAAGGCAAATGAACCACGGGCAGTTATATGTCTGGATAAACATAACATGTACCTCTATTACCAAGTGAAAGGCTGTATCTAAGGGCCAATTATACCTGGCCCATGAGGTAACAAATGCAAAAGCCATTAAACAGAAGGCAAAGGAGCATGACCTACAAAAGATTCCCTATACTGAACAGCCTTCACTAGGAAGGTGGCAGTTTTTTGAATGACCTCGGGTTTAGAACGACCGAGGATCAGAGCCAGCAGGGCATGGTCAGATCTACCTGGATATTTGTCAACCATAAACCTCAAATATTCCAAGCACAAGGTATCGTATAGATGGGATCGAAAAAAGATGTGGCCTACGGTCTCCACTTCTAGGTTGTCGACTGGACATAACCGGTTGGCATAAGGTACACCACATAGCCGGCCCTCAAAAACACAAGAGGGGAGAGCATTGAGTCTCGCACAGCAAAAGAGCTCTTAGCCCTTCCTGAGATGGGAGCAGCCAGATAATCTGCAACCTGTCCCATTTCAGGAATCCACCACTGGTAATCCCGGATGTGAGGGAAAAGGCCCAGCCTGCCAATTTCCATCTGACGACCCATATCCTCGGAACGGGCCAAGATTTCTCCTCTGAGCGAGGTTGGATGCTTATGCTCAGGGCCCCGAGGGATCCGCGGGTCTGCGAATCGCAGATTTCCCGCGGAATTCCCCTCCCCCCGCGGAATCTCCTGCCCCGCTTCCCCCAGCGCAGAATTTCCAGCCTGCGCTGCGGGGACGCGGGGCAGGAGATTCTACGGGGAAAGGGGAATGAACAAACCCTCGGGGCTTCCCCTCCCCAGCCTCCCCAGCAGCCCAGGGCCCTTTAATTTGCTTACCAGGGATGGCTGCAGCAGCTGCTCCGTCCAGCA
>QEPC01006548.1:3829269-3896278 GCA_003113815.1 Sphenodon punctatus | reverse complement strand
GCAGGTGGAGGCAGTCACTAAGGCTGCCTTCTGCCAGTTGTGTCTGGTGTGTAGGCTGCGTCCATTCGTCTCCGGTCCGGACCTGGCCTCCCTCATCCATGCCTTCGTCACCTCGAGGCTGGACTTCTGCAAAGCGCTCTACGTGGGGCTTCCCTGTGCCTTGTTCGGAGGCTGCAGCTAGTGCAGAATGCGGCGGCTCGTCTCCTTTCCGACGACCCGTCCCGGTAGCATATTACACCTGTGCTCCGGGCTCTGCACCGGTTGCCGATAGCGTACTGAGCCAGGTTCAAGGTTTTGGTGTTGATCTATAAAGCCCTTTACGGTCTGGGCCCCTCATACCTCAGGGACCGCCTCACCCTCCGTGCCCCAGAGCGGCTCCTTCGGTCCGCTGGGGGTGCCTTCTTGGAGGTCCCCCGTGTTAAGCGCGGGGCCACAATGGAGAGGGCATTCTTGGTGGCCGGGACGCGCCTTTGGAAATCCCTTCCGGAGGAAGCCTGCCTGGCCCCAAGCCTCCTGACATTCCGGCAAAGTTGTAAAACCTGGCTGTTCGCCCAGGCCTTTGGGAAGGGTGGGGTAAGGTTTTTAGCTCCCCTACCTTAATTATTGTTTAAATGGAGCCCGGGCCTTGTTTTACTAACTTTATATATGATTGTTGTTGTTGTTGATGGTTTTGAATTGTTTTTGTGTGTTGCATTTTTTGTGTTGGAAGCCGCCCCGAGCTGTTTGCAGGAGGGGCGGGGTAGAAATTTATAAAATAAAATAATAAACCCCTGCGCAATTATCGGTGTGCAGCTGAACTATGAGACTTAACAAATGAGCGTCAGTACCCAACTGGCTCAATTTGGTCCAGAGTTTAGCCCAGGGAATCGAGTCAAAGGCCTTGGACAAATCCATAAAGGCCAAGAACACTTTGCCTCTCTTGACCTTGTGATATTTATGGGTTAAATGTTCAAGAAGGAAGGAACAATCGATAGTAGACTTCTTTTTATAGAGGCCAAACTGCTCAATGGGAATGATAGCCTTTTCCTGCACCCAATTTTCTAAGTAACTCAGTAAACATTTTGCAAATAATTTGCCGGTAACCAAGAGGAGGCTAATAGGGCAATAACATGAGGGGTTAGAAGGTTGGTCCTTCTTAAAGATAGGGACAATCCAGCTTTTCGTCCAAGCCGAAGGGACTATGCACAGTTGAAAGGCACTCCTCGCCACAACCTCCACCTGCACCTCCATACGAAGCTGTGGATCGAGGAGTACACCCTGGCTATGAACCTGGGTCGCCAATAAGGGACGACTGCCCCCAATCAAAGGAGCCATCACTTCCACCTCCCATCCCACCAATATCACCTGAGATCAGCCTCCTCCCCAATTTTCCTAAGGGTGGTAGACTGTTTGCACACCTTTTCACCAGAGCATTTTTCTTGCAGCCCCAATCTTTGTCAGTTTACATGCCTAACAACTCATGTAAAATTCCTCAATGCACATAACTACGTACAGTGTCTCCCTGGACCCCTATCCCTTTGCCAGCAGGGGGAGAAAAGTGAGGCAGCCACAGAGAGCAAATGGAAAGAAGGTGAGGGGGGACTGAGTCCTTGCACCCATCATTCCTACCAGCTCCCTGTCCTTTCAGTTGCTCCTGGTATCCTCATACCCGTCATTCCAGCAGCTCCTGGAGAGACGACCTACCCATCATTTCACTCTTCTCATCTCCCCTAGACTCCAGCTGCTCCGTGTCCTTGTATCCATCATTCCACCAGCCCTCCATCAATCCAGCTGCTCCCGATTGTCTTGTATCCACCATCCCACAGAGCCCCCCCCCCCCCAATAATTCCAGATGCTCTAAATTGATTCCTACCTGTCATTCTACCCAGCTCCTTTCCCCATCTTTTCCATTTCCTCTCTGTGGCACTGGTTTCCCCTCCTGGCCTTTTTTAGTTCATTCCTCCCAAACGTTCTTTGGTATTTCTCATCCTCCCCCACACTATTTGTTTCAGATAAGCATAGTCTTTTTATTGGTTTACTGACCATTAAGGGCTACTAGCATTCCCAAAGCCCCATTCCTTCCAATTGGAAACAATAGAGACAACAGGAATACCAATCGGCATTCCTTGTGCCTTGTCAGTTTCACCTGTTGGGAAGTTTGCTTGGCAACCGGAGCAGCAAACCAGTGAATTTCCTTTCAGCCCCAGTTCTATCCCATTCATAGATGCAAAATGTGTGGATCTCATTGCCATGGCGTGGTGTTGAAGGCCATTAGTATAATTAGTTTGAAAAAGGGATTGAATCACTTCATGGAGGATAAGTCCATCAATGCCTGTATTAGCCAGGTAGGTTGGAAGATGAAGCTTCTGACTGTTGGGACCTGGGAGCAAGTAAAAGGGAATGAGTGAGTTCCTGGGTTATATGCACTTTCTCAAAAACCTCCACTGATGGGCTACTGGACTAGATTTACCATTGCTCAATCTAGCATAACCGTTATTGTGTTCTTTGAGAGACAAAGTGGTTTGAATTATATCTTTTATTGGACCAACAACAGTTGGTGGAAACAACAGTTGGTGTGGCTTTCGGGCCACACGGGGTCCTTCCTCAGGCATGTAGCATAGGCAGTAGAAATATATAAACTGAGCAAATGTAGGGCAGATATATATGAGGGGCATGGAGTAAGTGGGAGTGGATAGGGCAGGGGGCGGAGGGGGGTAAAGAGAGAGAGGGAGATGTGTCAGACATTTAAAAACAGCTGTAAAACTATATGTTGATGGTGTGGACCGAGAGACAATAAGTAGTGGAAAACTCACAAAGAGAACAGGTAGGTAGGGGGTATAGTGGGAAACAGCTTATCAGGTGAAGTGAATGCGCGTATCAAAGGAACTGGGTTCACAGTAACACAAAGGTGAATATTCAGCTGACAGGGTCAGTTACAAACAGGGAGACAAAGTGGTTAGAATGATTTCTAGGAAGTTGGTACAGAGGATAACATAAGTATACTATAAGGTATTACAGATTTTTGTAGTGGCTGGGGAAATGTAGGTCTTTAAGTCCATTGCTTTTGGTATCAAACAAAGTTATGAAGTTTAGTTCCCAGACCTGTCTTCTGAGGGTGGTGTTGAGGTTTCCTTTGAGGATGAGGACTGAGAGTTCTAATAGGTTGTATTGGGAGAAATGATGGACCACTGTAGAGTCAGTGATTTTGTTCATAATTGTATGTCTGTGCGAGTTCATATGTTGGTGTAAGCATTTGCTGAGTGTTGTCAAGGTAATTTCCATGACTGCATTTGGTGCACTGAATGTACCAAATCTTCACAACCTGAAGGAAAATGAAACCAGACTCAATAGCAACATATATATTTTCTGAGCAAATGCAAAAAAAAGATACCTGCCCTACATTTTGCTCATTTTATGTTTGTACTGGCTACACTATATGCCTGAGAGAGACCCAAAAGCTTCCTTATTTCCACCAACTGTTGTTGGTCCAATAAAAGATATCATTTGAACCACTTTGTCTCTGTCACTTGGGACCAACTCGTCAACCACTCTCTCTCTCTCTCTGGATTGTGTTTTTTGATGAAGACCGCTTTGATAACTTCACACTTAAGCAGCAGTCCTTATCGCTGTATTCGGACCAGATTGATGACATCTTAAATAGACTGCACAGTGACAAGAGAGCTTTGATTTATATTTAGGAGAATCTACAAAAAAAGGATTTCCTAAAAGTTTTGGAAAAACAAAAAAAAATGTTACCAGTAACTTAGGGTGAAAACAAATGAGACGTTGGCCCACGTTAGCCTACATCTGCTATGTGTTTACCCACGGCCACCACCCACTGAACAATCATGGTGTCGTCAAGGAAATCATGGACCCACCGTACAGGAGAATGTGCACCCACATGTTAGGTTGTGTGCAGCCTTGCCTGCATACATGTCTGGCAGCACCATAGAGCTGCTGCCAAAAAAGCCTAGAGCTCTCCAAGGATTACCACTTCTGCCCCTGCTGTCGCTCTTGCTGGCACCTTAAAACACATCATGCCATTCTCAACATGCCATTTTCCCACTGCAACTGCTCCCAGCATGGAAGCTGCGACCGCTGGCAGTCATCTCTCCGTGCCTGTCCCCACCCCAGGGCCAGCACACTTTGATGCAGCTGTGCAGCACAAATAGATCCAGCACAGATCACGCAGCTCCAGGTCAAGAGCTAGCTCGAAAGCCTGCTTTTCTTCAGTGGAGTTCCTTCTCCAGTGGAGTTCCTTCTCCTCACCAAAGAGAATGGTAAGTGAATGCACCTTTTTTGGAGGGGTGTGTGTCAAGTTTGCTCAAAGACTTCTGTTTATTATTATCTAACTATGCTCTTTATTGTTTACTCTGTTGCCAAGTGGCCAAGAGAACACGGCAGAGGAGCGGGAAACTCACTGGGAAACAGCTCCGTAGGATGGGAAAGGTATGCGTGGGAGTGGGTTGGAAGGTAGCATGGCAGGCCCATGGGCTGCTGCTGTGGTGGTGGAAGGAGGAAGCCTAAAATGGTAGTGCGGGTTCCTCTACAGTGATCTGGCCTGTGGGCTGGCAGGGGTGGGGGAAGGCACCATGGCAGGATGGTGGATTGTTATGGAGGGGCGGGGGGTGGAATGGCACCAGATGTGGCAGTATAGATTGCAGCCGTGGGGGGGATGGTGCGAATGGCAGAAGGAGAACCGTAAGGCACTGCTATCCTGCTGCAGCAACCGCCCCAGCAGCCATGTAGGCCAGGTTCTCATTCCCGCTTCCCTTTGAACTGGCGTGGAGGTGGAAGCCAAAATAGCAGTGAGTCCATGGTACTCATACTGCCCTTTGGGCAGACAGAGGGCTGGAAATTGGGTGGGCAGTGGCCTGGAACACTAGTGTGGGGTAGTGCATTCAAAAGTAACGGCTTTACTTGTTGCTTTGCTACAGTTTTGCCGGTGCAAATGGAACCCCTTGCCACAAGTATCCAGCAGAACCACGGCTCCACATCTGCTGCAAGCCTTTCCTTTCTGTTTAGGACAACACATAGGGAAAAAATCATGGCTACAAAGTAATTTCTTCAGAAATATGATTTTTATCCTTTCTGTAAAATGTCTTTAATAAATTGTTTCTATAAAATAAGAATTTATAATTTTACTTTTATTAAATTTTAATAATTTTATTGGAAGCTCATGGAAGAACTGAATCTGTGGAAGATGTGAACCCCTCCAAATAAACATGGAGGGTACAATGCAGTTTGAAAGCCATGGGATATATATATAGATGGTAGCAAGGTCCCCCTGGCCTCTACCCATCCCATCTTGCCCCAGGAATACTATGGGGCAGCCACCCTTTCACTCCTTCCTGTACCCCTGGGTGCAGTGTTAAGGGGGAGATGGAGCAGATTCCATTCCCCCATCTTTTGGGTAGGGAAATACCCGTGAACCCATCCCCTCAATTATTGGGGGTGCATGGATCTCCTCATTCTCCAGATGCCCACCTGTGGGCCAGATCGAATCTGGTTCAAAACTCTCTGGACTGAATTGTCCTGGGCAGGGAGGGTCTGACCATACCAGGAGTTAGGAGGCGATGCGACTTCCTTAACCAGGCCCTGGGTAGGGGTTGCCAGTCAAGGTCCCCCTGCCTTCCTCACCTCTCTGCCTGCCCTCTGGAACCAGAGGGAGCCAACCTAGACACCCTGCCTCCCCCTTTCTCTCCCCATTCTGGGCAATCAGGCCCTAGCCAAATTACTGACTTTTCTTGAAAAGGAAAGAAAGAAAAATGTAAATGTTTTATGTAAAAATTAAAATTTGCTGCAGCAACTTAATTCCAAGCCCATCAGGTCTTTAATATTAGTCTGGGACCTTAACTGACATGCCCTGCCATATGCCCTCCCCTTTCTGTAGGGTGGCCAGATATGCAAATTTGAGGGCACTTATGAGAAATACAGGCTTTCCACGTTTTGGGAATTGGGTTAGGTGCCAGCTAAGGTCCCGCTGCCCCCTCCCCTCTCTATCTAACCTGGGCAACCAGGTATAGTGCCAGTTAAGATCAGCTAGTCGTTTTTTTTGTTCCGTTCCTTTAAAAGTCGGTGTCGCCTCAGGAAACCAGGCCCTCCCTTCTCCCTGGGGGTCCTCCTGGACAGCCAACCTTAACACTAGGGTAGATCCCGCCAACGTCCAGTAGGAGGTAGACACAATGATTTTTCATCCTTGGATGCTCAGGGATCTTCCTTCCCCAGTTGTTTGTCTGCCTTCAGACTAGTAGGAAGCAGGCTAGCTGCCTCCTGATAGAAGAAGACAGGAAATCTTGGCAGCAAGAATAAATAATTTGCTCTAGGTGCCAGGGGCGGAGAAACTCCTCCCCTGTTCACCTTACCCCCCCGGGGGGGGGGTACTGAGCAGGATTCTGGGACCCTTCCCTTTCCTACGGGCAGGGGGGTCCTGAAGAGCAGGGGTAGCGCCCGACCCTAGTGGGGGCACTGACCGGTTCGGGATCTCCCGACCCGCTAGGAGCTGGGACCGCATAGCCTTCACCGCGGCAAGCAGCCCGGCCAGGCGGAACCCGGAGCGCCTGAGCACCCAAACCCGAGGTCAGGTGAGCGCGCTCCGGAGGGAGTAAGACAAAGGCCGGTCGGAGGGTCTATTCCCGACCCCGGCACTCCTGGTTATTCCCCGTCCCATTTCCCATGGCGGAAAAAGAGGGAGGTCGGATCCCAGCGGGAGCGGTGTCAGAGCGGGGGGGGGGCTCCCCCCGCTAGAACGCCGCTTCGCTCACTCGAGTAGAAATATTCATAAAAGGCCGCTAGGTGGCGCCAGGGAGCCAAGAGTCCTTCCCGCCCTTCTTCCCCTCCCCCTCCCCTCCATCTTGGAAGGCCGATCAGACCGGCAGCAGAGGGGACGTTCTTGGCGCAGGCGCACTAGTTTGGGCGCCAAAATACGAGGCTCCGCCCATTTTTGCCCCGCCGAGAGAGGGACAGGACGCTAGTTCCCTGACTCTCAGCGCGGCTAGGCCCGAACCCTTAGTTCAGGCCCGGAAAAATAAATAAATAAACATGTCGGCGAGGAAAAAGGAGCGCGACAGTGACAGCGCCAGCAGCGGGAGCGTGGCAGCCCCAGAGGGGCAAGAAACAACTGTATGCCCCCCGCGCCCCGCTCCACCTGCGGCCCCTGCCCCGGCTCCCCAGGACCCTCACATGCAGGTCCTGCAGCAAATCCTCAGGGAGCTGCAGCGAAAACGCTCTCCCCAGAGGTCAGAGAGACCCGTTTATAAGGGAGGCTCCAAAGGGGCTGGCAAGGGAAAGAACCCCAGGCCCAAGCGACCCCGCAGGGCCACGAGACCCCTGGACTCCCCAGCCTCGGATGAGGAAAACTCAGCAGCCCTCCAAGCACAGCAGGGAGGTCGCTTCCCCCGTGCATGCAGAAGGGGAGGAGGTTGATGAGCTCCAAAGTGGGGAAGGGGAAGAGGAGGAGCTGGCATCCGGAGAGGAATCAGCTGCCTCCGCCCCCGAAGAAGGGGAAATAGAGGAGCCTGAAATCGAAGCATCAAAAGACCCTGATAAGCAATTCCCTTTTAAATACAGGGATATGATCTATGAACAGCTAATTAGAGCTCTGGATATTCAACAAAAAAAGGAGAAACAGGCATCCTCAGACTCCTCGGATGAGGAGGAGGGGGCAAGGGAGTACATCCCTAGGGCCAGGGATAGAGACAGGGGGATGTTGCTGGACAAAGCATATGAAAAAATCATAAAGCAAGAATGGCAACAACCCAACAGACTGTTCAAATTGAATAAGACACAGCACTCTCTATACTCCCTATCAAAAAAGAAAGAGGTACTTTTTGCAATACCAAAAGTAGATGCAGCTGCTGCCTCGCTAGCTAGAAACTCCGTATTCCCGACGGAGGGAGAATGCTTTCCGCGGGACCCCACGGATAAAGGGATTGAATGTAATCTCAGAAGGAATTTTGAGGAATCAGCAGCAGTCTTAAAGATGGCAATTCTAACATCTTATTTTTCCAGGGCTCTCATGACCTGGATCAAGAGGGCCAGAGATCCAAAAGTCTCACTGAAAATGACTAGAATTCTATCCACTAGAATTCAGCTGGCATACGCGTTTATCGCCGATTCGTCCACGGACATGATGCGCTGGACAGCGAGATCAATGGCTTCTAACGTGGCAGCACGACGTCGCCTCTGGCTTCGCTCGTGGAAAGGAGACCCTACAGCAAAGAATACCCTGGTCGGGGGCTCGTTCCAGGGATCGAAACTTTTCGGAGTATGCCTAGACAAGGTACTCACAGACGCCGTGGATAAGTCGAAGAAACAAACACTACAAAGCGTAGGGATCACGAAGAAGAATTTTCGTCCCTACAACGCACGCCAGAACCAGGGAAACTCCAGACGCCCCTTTTTCCCTAACAGGGGGCATCAAAGCAGATACAGGAGCAGATGGAACAAGCAGAAGGGAGCAAATCCCAGAAGTAAGCAACACCAGGGACAGGGGCGCAACAAGTCAGAGGCATGACTACCAGCCCTCTCTGGAACCCCACAAGCTAGGGGGCAGACTCCAGGACTTCGCACAGCAGTGGAAACATACCGTGCAAGACGCCTGGGTCACTCAAACGATACAAAGGGGATACTCCATAGAATTCGACCGCTCCCCTCTAAGCTTCTTTTCTGCCTCACCAAGGTCGAAAAACCCACAAAAGCACGTGGCAATGGCCACAGAAATCAAGAGGCTTCTCTCAGTCGGAGCCATCGAACAAGTCCCTCCGAACGAACAGGGCTCGGGACTATATTCAATTCTGTTCCTAGTCCCGAAGAAACAGAACGAGTGGAGAGCAGTTCTCGATTTAAAGAGACTGAACAAATTCATTCGGACCAAAAAATTCAAAATGGAGACTCTACAGTCCATCAGGGTAGCGATAAACAGACAGGAATGGCTGACATCGCTCGACCTCAAGGAGGCCTATTTACACGTTCCAATATTGCCAAACCACAGGAAATGGTTGAGGTTCAGGTACGAGAACCTACACTGGCAATACAAGGCTCTTCCTTTTGGTCTATCAACAGCACCCAGGACGTTCACGAAAATCTTGATTCCCCTCATTGCGAACCTGCGAAAGGAGGGGATCAAGATTCATCCTTACTTGGACGACATATTAATACGATCACTGACATACGACCAGGCACTGAGGGACACTGCCAGGGTGATATCCTACCTCCAAGAACATGGATTTGTAATAAACTTCAAAAAGAGTCATCTGAGCCCATCCCAGTCCCTCGAACACCTGGGAGTGATAATAGACACCAGATCATACGAGATATGCCTCAATCTGCAGAGACGCCAGAACCTCCTAGACCTTATTCATCTCGTGGTCTTAAGGAACAAGTCACGGCTAAAAGAACTAGCCAGTCTCCTGGGCAGCATGATCTCATGTATGAGCATTGTGAGATGGGCCAGATTTCACACCAGGCCTCTACAGCAACTCCTGAGACCTTGGCAGGACCGCCTCACACAGGGGGACAACCCCTGGGTGTTGGTACCGAAAACAGTCAAATCATCCTTCCAATGGTGGTCTCACAAGGGGAGGCTCAGCACGGGGATCCCCTTGATGGACCCAGATGGAGTGACGATAACAACGGATGCGAGCCTCCAAGGATGGGGGGCACACGCTCAAAACAGAGCGGTACAAGGAAAATGGCTGAAGTGGGAAAAGAGCCACCACATAAACTGGCTAGAACTGAGAGCAGCATATCTGGCTCTGAGGGACCTCGCCCCACTGATCAGGGGAAGGCACGTAACTGTCTACACAGACAACAACGTAGCAAAAGCATACATAAACAATCAAGGAGGGTCGAGATCGTCAGCACTCCATCAACAAGCGTCACTACTGATCCGGTGGGCGGAAACAAACCTGAAGTCCATAAGAGCCATACATATACCGGGGATAAAGAACACCCAAGCCGACTGGCTGAGCCGCAAGACTCTGGATCCGGGAGAATGGGCGTTACATCCATCGACTTTCCAAGAAATAGTCAGGGAATTCGGGATGCCGGTGATGGACCTATTCGCATCCCCAACCAACACAAAAACAAGAAGGTTCATGACCAGATTCCCTCATCCTCTGGCAGAGGACTTCGACGCTCTGAACCGGATGTGGCCACAAGGACTCCTATACGCTTTTCCACCGTTCCCTCTGATCCACAGGACAATAGCAAAAGCCAAGAGGGAGGGAGCAGAGCTGATCCTAGTGACCCCATATTGGCCACGACGTCCGTGGTTTGCAGATCTTCTAGATCTAACAACGGAAACACCACTCAGCCTCCTCTACAGACAGGACATTCTAACTCAAGGGCCTATCAGCCACAAGGACCCCGTAGGCTTAAAACTAACAGCCTGGAAATTGAGAGGGAAGCCTTCAGAAAACTAGGTTACTCTCAACAGGTCCTACACACCATGCTTCAGTCTAGGCGACCGGCAACCAAGCGCATTTATCAAAGTACATGGGCTTGTTTTGCGGGGTGGTGCCAGGAAAGGGGTCTGAGACCAGACAAGGCCTCTGTTAGAGTAATTTTGGAGTTTCTGCAGACGGGCCTGGACAGGGGCTTAAAGCCCAATACGCTACAAAGACAGGTGGCCGCTATAGGTAGTGTGATAGGTACAGTGAGGGGGGAAAGAATCTCGAGACACCCTCACATTGTACGTTTTCTCAGAGCAGCTAGACTCATATCTCCTCCGGTGAGTCACCGTTTCCCCTCCTGGGACTTAAATCTACTCCTTAAAGCATTGACTGGCATACCCTTTGAGCCTCTCGAAGAGGTATCTTTATTCTACCTATCTCTAAAGGTAGCCTTCCTGATAGGTATTACAACAGCTAGGAGAATTTCAGAGCTGGGGGCTCTATCAATGGAACCTCACCTTTGCGTGTTTAGAGAATCGTCAGTTTCTCTCAGACTTGACCCTTCCTTCCTTCCCAAAGTAAATTCCTTATTTCACAGGGAACAGGAAATAATTCTTCCCTCTTTCTGCCCAAATCCTTCCCATGAAAAAGAAAAGATCTGGCATACCCTGGATGTTTCCAGGGCCCTCAAAATTTACTTGAAACGAACAGCACCGTTTCGACGGTCTACGGCTCTGTTTGTCTCTTACGGGGTACATAATAGGGGAATGAAGGCTTCGAAGTCAGTCATTGCCCGATGGCTGACTCTATGCATCAAGGAAGCATATAGGGCTAAAGGAAAAGTTCCACCGGAAGGGATATTTGCCCATTCCTTAAGAGGGGCAGCAACCACACAAGCATTCAGGAATGCCGCTCCTTATGGAGAGATCTGTAGGGCGGCAACATGGGCCTCGTTGCATTCTTTTACGAGGCACTATAAACTCCCTCTACATGAGTCAGCTGAAGCAGCATTTGGGAGAAGGGTCTTACAGGCTGTCCTGTAGGGAATATAGAGGTCAGGTTATGAAACTCTTCATTGATCCCTTCCCATGATACTAAGAGTGAATGTAAGTGGGAGGAACACCGCTTGGGGAAGTCCCTAGTGTTAAGGTTGGCCGTCCAGGAGGACCCCCAGGGAGAAAGGAAAATTGGGCACTTACCTTCTGAATTTTCCTTCTACTGGGGGTCCTCCTGGACGGCCAAAACCCACCCGGAATGAAGAGTAATTCTGGGGGGAACAGATTGGAGGAATCTGGAGTTTAAGTTTGTATTGCCGGTTGCCTAGACTGTCAGGCGTTAAGAGGTGTACGGATAGTTTATTATTCTCATAAAGAATATTACAAATTACATTTTATTATATTATTCTCATAGATAATAACGTTGACAATGCATTTAGTTATTTGTCGTTAATAGCAAGTTCTTAGACAGTTCAAAAGGCTGAAATACTCTGGAGAAAGGAAGATCCCTGAGCCTCCAAGGATGAAAAATCATTGTCTGTCTCCTACTGGACGTTGGCGGGATCTACCCTAGTGTTAAGGTTGGCCGTCCAGGAGGACCCCCAGTAGAAGGAAAATTCAGAAGGTAAGTGCCCAATTTTCCTTTCTCCCTCGCAGACTCGGACTCCATCCTCGCCACAGTCAGGCCCTGGCCAGGGGGAGCCAGCCTAGACACCTGCCACTGCCCCTCATCCACCCTGAGCAACCTGGGCCAGTCAAACTGCCCCATAACCGTTCCCCCTCTCTGTCCACCCCAGGCAACCATGATTTGGGAATCCTTGGGTGCCAGTCAAGGTCCCTCTGCCCTCCCCTACTCTCTGCCTGTCCTGCGGAAATATGATTTTACATACGTTGGTGTTCCCCAAGGCTCTGTCCTTGGCTCTCTCCTCTTTATCTATACCCTATCCCTAGGCAAACTCATTGCCTCTCATGGCTTCCAATATCACCTCTATGCTGATGACACTCAACTCTACTCCCTCTCTCTCTCCATCTATTCAAGCTCGCCTCACCAGCTGTCTTTCTGACATCTATATCTGGATGTCTCAAGTCAACTCAAACTCAACATGGCTAAAACTGAACTCCTTATCTTCCACCCTCATCTTCCCTCTCCCTCTTCCCTGTCGATCCTCATCGATGGGGTCACCATCCTTCCTGTCCCCCAAGCCCGTAGCTTAGGCTTCATTTTTGACTCACCCCTTTCTTTTAAACTCTACATCGACTCTTGCCAAATCCTGTCTCTTCTCCTGGAGGGAGAAGAGACAGGAAGAGCCAGGGCTTGTCTCCCCCTCCCCAGCCTGACACATCATGATGAGGGGGAGGAAGGCAACTCCTGGCTGCCCCCCCCTCCCCCAGTGCAGTGAGGTGCAGAATCCGGTACTGAGCCTCCCAGACTCCTGTGAAATTTAAAAAATCAGTGGGAGAATCAGGGCCCTGGTAGTGAGCTGCCGGCTGAAAGAAGAACCCTTTACAGTTTAGGTAGTTGTCTTTGCTAAGGGGTGGTCAGTTAACGGTGGTTTCACTCCCATCAGTTGCCCTTAAAAACCTGGGGAACCGCTTCCTCCAAAAGCCCTCCATTACCTCCTTAGGGTCGACCAACTGCACTGTCTGGTCCACCTGCAGTTCCACTATCGCCGTTCAAACTTTGTCAAGAATGGCGCTCATCTTGGAGGAGCTGGTGTGTGCCCATGCCAAATTGCTGGGCAAAAGAGTGGCAGGAGTCTAGAATGAAGAGTTTTCGTATTGTGAGGGCCATACACTTCTCTGCATGAATGGACTTCCGTGTCACCGTCCTCTTTCTCCAGTTGTGCACTGGGAATCTCAGCTGTCTACAGGACGAGGCCACAGGGCATCCTGAAGTTAGAGATCCACTTGTCTTCTGGCCAAGAGGACAGCACGTTCTCCCCCCAGTCTGCGTTTCTCTCCTTGAGCCACAGAAGCTAGTTGATTTGTACAGCCAGGTTCAGGGTGTTCTTGACCGAAGCCATGACTCCTGACAGGTAACTGTGGGCACACACCAGCTCTTCCTGTATGGCTTCGATCCTGGCCTTTTGTTGGAGGAGAAGGCAAGTCTATGGCGACGAAGGAGCTTAAAGAGCTTGAACAGCTTAAAGAGCTGGGTAGATGCCTTATTAAGATTGACTGCACATCGCATGTGAGCAGCTATTAGCCACTCTTGGTCATGTGTCCTCCCAGGGTGAAAATAACACAGAAGAAGAAAACAGCTGTCACTTTCTTCCTGCCCATCTTTTCTCTTCCTCTTGCTAGTGTCATAAAAGCACCAAATTCAAACATGTTTTGTCTCAGCTCCTCCTGCCTTGCAGCACGTGTGGAACAACGTGGCTCAAAAGGACATGACTGACAGTGGCAGCCATATAGTAAGTTAATGCCCTTGGGGGGTGGGGGTGGGACTGCATTTACACAGCTGCATGATAAATGCTTCTATCTATTGCTAACTGTTTTTCTTTTCCTGTATTATGTTCATAGGCAACAACCAGCACTGGTATGTCTGCCTACCAGTCCATCCATAGATGCTGCGTTCCTTGGACTGAGCGGAGAGACACAGACTTTCATAGCCCTGGAGGGGAGAACAAGGTCCAATCTGTCCTGATCAACTGTTATCACAACGAGGCTGTCTTCCAGGAGATATCAGCCCAAATGGTACAGCTGGGCTTCATCTGGGACGTGAATCAGTGCCAACAGTGGACCAAGGACTTGAAGCACAGGTATAAGGAGGTCAGGGACAACCACTTTACCTCCAACCGTAAGAAGCAAACAATGTCTTACTATGAGCTGCTGAACAGGTTCCTTTATGTTGATGGAGGACCGTGTTTATGTTGACGGTCTGCTATCTCAAGAGCCAGCCTTTACTTGAGGAGTCACCGGAGGTGTTAATTCAGGGAACTGTGGAACCGAAGGCCACCTTCAGTGAGGGGGCAGGTGAGAACTGTAAGTCAAGGTAGTTGGGGAGTGGGTGTGGGGGTTGGGTTTCCACAGCTGCATGCTAAAGGCTTCCATCTATTGCTTTCTAGTTATGTGGGTTGTTGTTTTTTTTTCTTTATTGTATTCATAGGTGGCCAGGAGAGCCCTGAGGAGCAGGTGGATAGTCTCCTGGATGCCCAGAGGCAGACGGTATGTGTGGGAACCAGATCCAGACCTCGCTTCTCCAGTGTGTAGTTTCTGGGAGTGCGACAACTATTGCCCTGTGGCAGGTGCCGTTGGTCAACCCCCTTCTGCAGCTCATGCTGACCCACTGGGATCCCGGTTGCCCACCCTGGTTTTCCCAGCATGCAACCCCACCGCAAAACATCCTGAGCCCACCCCCCTCTGCGCTCGTACAGGGCTTACCACCCTAGTGTAGGCATGCTTCCCCTTCCACCAGCAGTTCCAATACCCTGCCTGAACCCTGCCAGGGGGATCCAGAGGAGGATGGAGAGAAAGTAGCCCACCATGACCCCCACCCAAGCGAGCACACCAAGCTGGGGCAATTAAATAAAGTTGTTATAAGGTTAAACAAGTTAATATACAGTTAAAAGGAAGTTAATATAAATTGAAAGTAAGTTTTATTTTTTAATGAAGCTGCTTAATAAATAAATAAATAAATAAATAATGAAGTAAATAATAAAGCTGTTTAATAAACCTGTTTTTCTCAATCCATGGTTTCTGTGCTCTTTTTTTTTTTTTAAAAGGGCTGGGGGTTTGGAGAATCCACTTTGGGGGCTGAGGGTGGAAACGGAAGGAGGGGTGCAGGGATTGAATGTTTGTTTGTCTTCTCCCCTGTCTCTCCCACTGTTCCCTCTCCCTGTCTCCCCCTCCTTGTCTTTTAGATTGTAAGCCACAGGCAGGGACCACGTCTAATTCTGTGTTCTGTACAGCACCAGGCCACACGACTGGTGCTATATAAATGTTTATAATAATAATAATAAGGGAAGCTGAGAATGTAAGGGAAAGGAAAGGGTGGGCAAGAGTACAGCGGGAGGGGACTGGATAGACGAGTGGAGAACATACAGACACATTGGAAACATTCGTAAAGGCCTTATTTAACAATTTCTTTAATTAAACACCTTTGTAAAAGTGTCTCAGGTTTCTGGGAGCATTCCAGTTTATCTGGCGACACAAGGAGTTCTGGATCGACTAGCTGGTTTAGAAATCAAACTAGAATCTCTGCAAAAGGTTTTGAAGTGCCCGTATCTCCCTGCTGGTGCCGGAGTTTCTAACAAGCACCACCTTTGGAATCCAACTCCTCGGAGGTGTGTACTGTGCCTGGCCACCTTATTGGCTGCTCAACCTTGTGACTGCTTTAAATACCATCTACCACCCTGCGGCGCGCTGCAGGTAGCGCACCTAAGGGCTGCGCGCGCAAGGGCGTGCCCTTGTGCGCATGACCTTAGACTAGGAGGCACTCTTCCCCTTCTCCTGTAATCACTCGGCTTCCTGAATCATGAACCGGAAGCGTGAGCATGCTTCTCCCTCCTATTCCTTGGTTGAAGAGTACCTCATAAGACTAGGAGGTGGGAATCCTGGGAAAAGCAGGAGAGCCCCCCTTTTTTCCACAATAGGTATGGTGGTTTGCCTATAGAAGGTGAGGATCTGGAGGATCCACTGGAGAGCAGAGGAATGGGTTTAGCCCATGATTCTCCAGTAACAGGGGCAACGGGCGGGGGGCTCAGGTGATTCTGCAAATGAATATTTGATCCTTCAAACTAAACTGATTGCGAGGACTGTGGCATTGTTGTTCTCGATTATTTCTGAGATCAGTAATTCCTTGGTCAGGGCCAGAGAACAGCTGAAGGAGGTAGTGGATAAGTTGGACATTAGTATGCCTACCCAGGCTGTTGTTCCCACCGTTGGTGGCTTGGTGGGTACTGACTCTAGATACCCTGACAGTAGATCTGAATTTGTGAAAAGCCAGTTTGTTAGCAAATTCACTGAGTCTATAATCCGAGTCACGGCCATTGTCCCAAATGCCATCTGCATTAAAGTTGTTATGGATTATAACAACTGTATTCCATCTTGGGATACTGACTATGATATTACTATGAATTTCTCCTCTTTTGAGCAAACACGTAAGTCCACAAGTTATCAGTAAGGTGCACTATTTACTAAATATCCACTTTACTACTTCCAGCCTGGTTAAGGACATTTTTATGGCCAGGAAGTATCTCAAAACCAGGGGGATCTCTATTGACAGTGTCTTTTTTGTTAAGAGAAACCCACTTCTGCAACCCTGCACCTATACGCCTCTCCTACCCTAAATTCCTGCATCTACATTAGATCCACTCCCAGAGGGTGCTTACAAATCTGGGATTATTATCCCATACGATAAGGAGGAGGAATTACGACCTCACCTCCATTTGCCCATGCTTGTAGGAAAAGATTCCGTCCAAAATCCAACCAATTCAAATCAACTAGGGCAGGGGATGAAAGTACAAAGGAGTGTAGTTCTAAAATCGGATTTATTTGTTTCCGCTTTAGGTAGAGCTGAGAACAAGGATCCAAGCAGTAATATTGAACTTATGGATCTTGGCGTTCCTGAAAGGCAGACACTATCCTGTTGTATATCCAATAGTCACCAGAGACCCCTTAAGAAACCCAACTTGGAATCAGCTTCCAACTGTGCCTTTAACAGTAGACGCCATTTAGTTGAAGAATTGGGAGCATTCTTGCTGGATGGTACTGGGACAAAAGATAGGTCTCAACTCATGCTCTCTATAAAAGTTTGTCTGTTCTTGAGCAGGAAATTATATTGCAAAAACGAGATTGCTTCCGTAGGGAGTTACAACCTAGTGTACTGGAGTATGAGGCCCCAGAGATTACACAGGCTTCTACACTTTATAAGCCAGAACATACTCTTGAGATATTAACTGCTGCTCGCTATTTACACCCCACAGAGGAGGAAAGCCCTGCCAGGAAACCCAACCCAGAGTGCACTATTGTCCCGATAGTGCATTTGCATGCTAATAGTGAAGTAGGACTGGCACAGCCCTCTAAATGATCTAGTCACCCCTCAATCATTTGAAAGGACCAATCCTTTAGTCAAGCTAGGCAATGCGATACCTGACTTGTCTCTGCCTCCGGTATAGACTCTCTTAGTGAAATGACAGGCCACGTATGTGTGGGAAAAGATGCTTTGCAATCTCAATTTTCCCACTCTGCCCAGCCCCTCACTAACTCTACATTCAAGGTTGCATCCTGGAATATTTCTGGCTTGAAGAGTAAGCTACCTGACCAGGATTGGATAGACTATATTTCCAGGTTTGACTGTGTCTCTCTCCAGGAAACATGGCTGGGGGCTGAGGATCAGCTTCACTGTCGAATAGGCAAATTCAGGACAGAATGCCATGGTGGGCAAAAGATGGTCACTAGGGGTAGGAGATCTCTGGTGGCTTAATGATGTTGGTAGCAGATTCTCCCTTGGCTTCCTTCAAGATATTACCGTCAGATAGGTCCGAAATCCAACTGAGGTTGTTTAAGTTCAGGGACCAGCATCAGTACATTATTGGTAATGTATACATCTCGCCAGTCTCCTCTTCCTACTATAAGGATAATATATGGTCAGTACTGGCAGACTTAATTACCTCCGTTGGAGACCAATTTCCACAAGCATCCATAATTATAGTTGGAGATTGGAATGCCAGGATTGGGACTGAGGATGAGAGTTCAGACCTGGTTATCGAAGAAATGGGTGGTGACCCTTTTCAGTTTCCTTCTAGACGATCAATGGACAGTTGTATTACGAATACAGGTCGGCTATTCCTGTCCCTTATCCATAAATTGGATTTAGTAATCAACGGTAGATTGATGGGCGATCAGGAAGGAGGATTTACATATATCGGCCCTCAGAAACAGCGTTATTGATTACTGTCTCATTGTATCATCTTCTTGGGATAAACTATTTAGCTTTACTCTCGACGTTTGCCCTGAAAGCGATCATAAGGTGCTAGAGATTCAACTTAGGGGCTGTCAGAACCATACTGATGGATGTGCAGAGACCTTTAATCCTGTAATCAGGAAGAGGCTTGAGAAATGGGACTTTGTACAGCTAGTCTATAAAATGCAAGAACTTTGCTACTCTAGCAAGTTCATGGAATTCAGATTGGTATTCTTCAATAATGAGGATGTTAACAGTGCCACTATTCACGTTTTAGACATGCTGGGCTATATTATTGAGATTTTGTTCCTAAGACCAGGTAGGTTGAATTGTAAATCTATTAATGTCTGGTTCGATAAGGAATGCAAGGCTGTTAAGACAGCTTACGGCTGCTAGGAAAAGCCGTGTCAACAATCCATCTGACTCTAACCAGACTTATTATTTAGAGTTAAAAACTTACTATTAAACTCTGATTATAACAAAAAAGACTGCTTATTACAACCAGATTTGGGCCACAATGGCGGTAGCTAGTAGGACCGGTAATTCCAGCTTCTATTGGAGAAGCCTGAATAAGATTCTAAAACCAAATCAGAAGAGATTGGAGACACCTGTAACTAATGATATTTGCGAGGGCTTTTTTTGGGCCCTGTATAGGGAAACCATCTCTGATACCTCCGATCTTATATGGCGCGTCGCTATCCCGACCAGTGACTCAACATTTGATGTGTGTTTCAAGGAAGGAGAGCTGGAAGATTCGATCAGAGCCCTCAAACCATATAAGTCGCCAGGCCCTGATTATGTAACTGCAGAATTGTTACAGGCCGCCCCAGAGTGGTGGGCCCCGATTCTGAGTAGAGCTTTTAATATGATCACCGAAGCCTGTAAAATTCCAACTACTTGGGATTCTAGCTGGATAATTCCAATTTACAAAAAAAGGAGATCATACAGATCCAACCTGTTACTGCCTCATTAGTTTACCTGTCATCGGTAAGGTTTATGCCTCAAAGATTAGTCAATCTTTACAAACATGGGCAGACTAACAGCAAAATTCCCAGGGAACAATTTGGCTTCAGAGCAAATAGATCTACCATAGATTGCTGTTTTATTGTTATGCATCTAATTGCTAAATATGTAAAGATAAAAAAGGGAAAACTTTATTTAGCTTTCATGGACTTCTCTAAGGTATTTGATTCTGTCCCATGGGATAGACTCTGGGCAAAATTGAGCTCCATTGGTGTTAACCCCAGATTGTTGTCACTTTTGATCCAGCACCATAACAATTCTGCTAGAGTCAAAAGTGGACTTGGAAGAGTACCAAGTGCACCAATCCTGATCAACGGGGTGTGTGTGTGTGTGTCCACCATGGCTGTGTTATTGCCCCCCTCCTGTTCAATTTGTATGTAGCGAATTTAGTGGATAGTATTAAAGATTTGAATCATCACCCATCAAGAATTCAATCATACCCCCTATGTGCTCTTCAGTACGCAGATGATTTAGTGCCCTTCTCACAAATGGAAAAAGCACTCAAAGCCTTGATGGGAGCACTAATAAAGTATTACCAGATTAATGGCTTAGCCATTAACAGTGAGAAATCTAACATCATGCTTGTGGGGGAAACATCAAAAGTAGAGTGGAGGGTGAGTGATTTAACATTTAAGTTAGTTCACTCATTCACCTACTTGGGCGTTACTTTTACTTCCAGAGGGACCTGGGTGGCCCATATAAAAAGGATAGCTCTCCCAGCTATTAGATCAGCAAGAAGTCTTTTGAAAGCTGCAGCCTTGTCTAAGGGTATACTTATGTCGACTATTCTGCAGTCTTCTTTTTTTTTTTTTTCAAAAATCTGTGCTATGCTAACCTATGGGCTGGAATTGATTCCCTCCCCCGATATCGTTTTGGAAAGAGTCCAGTATCAGGCACTGCGCAGGCTCCTCAGAGTTGGCTAAAGCATTCCAGGACATGTTCTGAGCGCAGAAACAGGAGCACTTTCTATAGAACACCTTGGCAGATTGGCCTTTTTTGGCTATTGGGTGAGATTATCAGACCCACATCAGAACATGCACAATGCGCATCCAAAGAGCTTGCGCATAAGGGTGCTAGGCCATATCCCTGGGCCAAATATTTGGAGCTCTTATTAAGGAATATGGGATTCTCATTTGCATATTTTCAAGGTAAGCCCAAAGTATTTATCAAAAAAGAACTGGTTTTGAGATCTGAGGACATTGCTGTTCAGCAGGATCTTTCAATTATTTCTTACTGGAAAGTAGCACTCGAGTTTGGTGCAGTAAAAATTTCCTTTTCCTTCGAACCTTATTTAGATCTCTTGTCAAAGTGCTTATAAGGAACTTTACTTGATTTTCCATAGTTGAGACAGCTGTTTGGAAGGTCGCTATAATGGAGTACGATTTGAGCCCTCTGTACTTGCTTTAGACAGGAAATAGAAACCATCAACCATTTTCTTTTTGTCTGTCCATATTACTGTACCCTGAGAGACAATTGACTGGTTCCTTTACTTAAAATAGAGAATAAGTCAAAACCAACTAACATGATGAATTTTTTACTTAAAACTTCCACTATAGAAAATTTAATCTCCATTGCGATGTATGTAGGCCTAGCTATTAAAAGGAGGGAACATGTGCGGACACAGTTAAAATCTATATGCCAACTTAAGTTACAAATTTAAATTGTAGATACTATATGTGCAGACAGATGGTTTTCCATCTTTGATATTGCAGTAGTCAGAATGCTTTATTATTTTATCTTTATTATTATTATTAACAAACATTTATATAGCACCAGCAGTGTATCTGGCACTTTACAAAGTAATAAAATAGACACGGTCCCTGCCCCTAGGGCTTACAATCTGAGAGATAGCAGCTGGGGGAGAGACTTAGGAAGGGGAACAGAGGGAGAGACAAGGGGTCTAACATTCATGAAGATGCGAGGTCTCAAGTGCACGTACTTGGCTTGGTTACGATGAGAATGACAGCAGGCAGGTCCATGTTGCAAGGATAAGGGTAAACCGATCGTAGGTATAGGAATAGTGGCTCAGCAGGATAAAGAGTCAGACAGAGCAGAGCGAAAGAGGTGAGTTTTAAGGAGAGATTTGAAGGTATGAAGGGAGGGGGCAAGGCGGATGTGGACAGGGAGGGAGTTCCAGGCATGGGGGGCAGCAAGTGAGAAGGGACGAAGGCGCTTAGGGGAGCAGGGAAGGCGTGGAAGGGTGAGAGAAGGGACAGAGGAGGAGCGAAGTGCACGGGCTGGAGTATGGAGGGCGATAAGTGCAGAGAGGTAGGGGGGAGCAAGGTTGTGAAGAGCTTTATAGGTGAAGACTAGGAGCTTGTGCAGGATTCGTTCAGGAAGGGGAAGCCAGTGAAGCGAAGAGAGGAGGGGCTGCACATGGTCGAAGCGACTGGCGAGGTAGATGACCCTGGCAGCAGAGTTTTGGACAGAGATGAGGGGAGAAAGGTGAGACCGGGGAAGGCCAGTGAGAAGGAGGTTACAGTAATCGAGGCGAGAGATGACCAGAGCATGAACAAGAGTTTTGGCAGACGAGACAGAGAGAAAAGGGCGAATCTTAGCAATGTTATGGAGGGAGAAGCGACAGGATTTAGCAACAGAGTCAATGTAGGGTTTAAAAGAAAGGGCTGAGTCAAAGATGAAGCCTAGGCTACGGGCTTGGGGGACAGGCAGGATGGTGACTCCATCAATAGTTATTGACAGTGAGGAAGGAGAGGAAGGATGAGGGGGGAAGATAAGGAGTTCAGTTTTAGCCATGTTGAGTTTGAGTTGACGTTGAGACATCCAGGTAGAGATGTCAGAGAGACAGTTGATGAGACGAGCTTGAACAGAGGGAGAGAGAGAGGGAGTAGAGAGATAGAGTTGAGTGTCATCAGCATAGAGGTGGTATTGGAAGCCATGGGAGGCAATGAGTTTGCCTAAGGATGAGGTATAGATCGAGGAGAGGGCCAAGAACAGAGCCTTGAGGAACACCAACTGAGAGGGGGAAGGAGGAGGACATGGAGTGGGGAGAGACACATTAAAGGAGCGGTCAGAGAGTAGGAGGAGAACCAGTTATGAACAGAGCCACAAAAGCCAAGGGAGTGAAGGGAATCCAGCAAGAGTGAGTGGTCAGCAGTATCAAAGACGGCAGAGAGATCAAGGAGGACAAGAATGGATTATCTTTTGTTTATTTTATTTATTATTTTCTTATTAGTGATTATTCCCTTAATTATTTAAACTAAAAATTTTTACTGTACTTGTATTTTCTTGAAGTTGTTGATTATATAATCAACTATTCAATTTTATTGTATTTGTGTTCCATGTGAGTTGTTAATTTTGACTTTGGGGCTATGGTGAAAGCTGATGCCGTGAAAAAAATAAAATAAAAATTGAATTGAAATTGAGTCCTGGATCTCTCTTGCAATTCACTGCTCCACTCTGTTGAGGTTGTCCCTAAACAAGGGCATTGGCTCACCAGAGCTAACTGGCATGGATGTTCAACGTCGCCCTGCCGGTCTTGCAGATGTTATGCTGAATACAGGCAGCAGTAATTGGAAGTGGTGTGGTGTCTAGTTTGAAATCCGTTCCAGCTGCAGTTGATCTCCACCTCTGCTTTGAATGCTCAAAAGCGCTCTCAATGTCAGAGTGGGTGGTGCTGAGCTACCTGTTAAAGTAGATTTGCTCTGGCATGCGGGCAACAGGGTTTGCCTTCATGAGCCACAGCTTGAGTTGGTAGGCAGGGTCCCCCAGAACCACAGACTGCATAAGCACCTCCTCATTGCATACTTGCGTGGAGGGTGTCATGTCAGTGTACATGCACCCAAAGAAGAGGAACTGTCAGAATATGTGAGTGTCATGGTTCTTGCCTGACCACCCGGCCAGTACATCTATGAAGTGGGCACGGTTGAGAGTGTCATCTTTGCTGTGGGGTGGGCGTATGATGATGATATGGCTGTCATTGATCACAATACAGTTAATCTTTATTTTTTATAGCACCCCACTGCCATGGCACTCAGAGCACTTTACATACAGCATTTGAACAAAACTTTCAATCCTCACAACAACCCTGTGAGGTAGGTCAGGTTGAGAGAATAATGCGACTGACCCAAGGTCACCCAGTGAGTTTCTGACTAAAGCATCTAATCTCACCTTAGTAACACCCCATCCCCTGGTCCAAGTACTGTGCACTTAGCCATTACACTACACTGGCTCTTGGTTGTGGAGCCCCTTCCTCTGAAGGCTTGCCATTACCTCCACAAGCTCAACCAACTGCACCGCCCGGTCCAGCAGCACCTCCACTATCGCCATGTGAATCTCAGTTAAGATGGTGCCCACTGTGGAGATTTCTATGCTGAATTGCTGGGCAACAGAGCAGCAGGAGTCTGGATTGTCGAGCCTTCATATTGTGATGGTCATGCACTTCTCCATAGGGATGGGCTCCCGCATCACTATGCTGTCTTTATCTTGTCGCAGCTTGAGGATCTCTGCTATCTGGTGGACGAGGTGAGGGGGCATCTTGAGGTTTCTGACCCACTCAGCATCTCCTTGCAAGGACAGCACATTCTCCCACCAATCTGTGCTTTCGTCCTTCACCCACACCAGCCTCTCGGCGAGTACGGCTAGGTGCATGGTGTTGGTGAGTGTAACTGCGTCTCCTGAGAGGTGGCTCTCAGCACACCTTTGTGTTTCTTGCAGGACTTATATACTCCCCAGCACGGTCCGTTATTGCTAGAGGAGGCAACATCTGTGGCATCGGGAGCCTGTCTGTGCTTTACGGTCCTGTTGATCCAATGATGGATCGCTTGCAGGTTCTGCTTTGCTATGGTATCGAAGAGCTGGAATGCAACCCTCAAGGTCTCTGGATCCATGAACTGTTGTTCATTGTTGTACTGACAATATAGATCCCTGCCAACTATAAACAACAACAAAAATCTTTTTACAAAAATATATAAAATAATGATCGCACATAATAAAACAAGATATAACCCAAAAAGGAAATAAATAGGTCCTATTGTTCATAATAGGGCAAGGCGTTCCTGCAGTTTTACTTGCCACATTCTTAATCTATTGGCTGCTACACCAAAGCCAGCTACAGCATTTGACACCTCCACTCTCTTATCAGAGAGGAAGTATACCAACAGCCTTTAAGGGAGGGCCACTCAGGACTGGCTTTGGTCTGTTTGAATAGTTGGTCATGGTGGCGTGAATATAAAGGACATTAAAAAAGATAATGCACTAAATCCTCCACTTGATTCGAGGCACAGATGCATATACGATCATTGAATGACACACCTGAGTAGCATCCATATAACACTTGGATCGTCATTACCTGCAACCGTGAGAGATAAAGGCTTTCCTAAGGGTTACGTCTGTGATTTCTTCAAAATACGATGAAACTAATCCGTTTGGGAGCCAGTACTTATAGCTAGGAGATATTCTGGAAATGGAGGCCTGTCTCTCCAGGACTGAAATTTGATGTCCTCATTTCTGCTCTTAAGCTTAGAAGCGTCTTTTAAGGAATATATCCTACGGAAATCCAATGAGAAACCCAGGTTTCCTATTCTTTGTTCAACTCCCGGCCACCATAAATCCTTTTGATGACCTCCTGCCTTCATTTTTTCCTCCAAACACTGTCTCGGGAGAAACTGAGGCGGTAAATGAAAATTTTTAAGCCAATACTGCAATACATAAGCATTAATCCTGGAAGTCGAGACCATCCCCGTCTCCAGTCTTAGTATAGTGGAAGATGTTACTCTCGGGGCTCCCAAAAGACTTCGCAAAAATTTGTTTTGTAATGGCTCCAGAAAATAGGTGACCATTTTACTAAGACCCCATATCTGGGCACCAAAGCAAATATGTGGGCCCCAAACCTGTTGACATTTTGGTGAAGTTGTAAAACCTGGCTGTTCTCCCAGGCCTTTGGGGAGGGGGTTAGAGGGTCTCATCTCCCCTACCCTATGTATTGTTTCTTAGTGAGTCCCTGGGGCCTGTTTTAATATTTGGAATTGTATTGTATGTTTTAAATGGTTTTATATATATATTATATGTATTTTATTGTTGGAAGCCGCCCCGAGCTGTTTTTAGGAGGGGCGGGGTAAAAATCTATTAAATAAAAATAAATAAATAAATTTCCATCTGAAAAACCTTAAGAGCTGGTCCCACTAAATTACCACCCCTGGTTCTAAGGAACCGTAGAAGCAGCACAATAGATGGAATAGCTAATTGTTTTACAGATCTCATATGCAAGGACCAGGTACCATTGTAAGTGAAAAACACCCCCAGATATTTGAATACCCAGACCTGTTCTAATTTGGTTTTATTCAGAAACCATGATTCAGGTCTAAAGCGTCTAGAAAAAACCATCACCTTTGTTTTTGAATAATTAATGACCAGGTCCTCTCTTAAACACTCTGTGCCAAAATCATCTATTAGTCAGATAAGCCCCAGTCTACAGGAAGATAACAAAACCGTGTCATCTGCATACATTAATATTGAAACTCTTTGATCCCCAATTTTAAGAGACATGTATTTATCGTTTTGGAATGTAACCAATAAATGGTTTACATAAAGGTTGAACAAGATAGGGGCTAACAGGCAGCCCTGCCTAACCTCTCGGGTGGTTGAGATTGGGGCAGAGTGCCTCTAAAACTTGGGTGGACCATCAATGATGTATCCGTGTACAGAGATGATATTAAAGATAGTAAGCATCTGTCTATTGACAACTCAATAAGTTTATACCACAGCCTTTCCCTATTAATAAGATCAAAAGTAGAAGTAAAATACTGTGTAAAGATTGGCCCGCTTAACTTTAAATTTCTCAAATGAGAAAGCACAAAGCAATGGTCCATTGTGCTTCTGGAGCTCTGGAACCCGGCCTGCTCGTCTGCCAGAATATTATTCTCAGTCATCCATGAACTCTAGCTTATTGAACTTCTTGAACTCTGAACAGCCTGCACCAAATACTTTCAGTGCCTCTCAAACTGTGCAACCTATGTGCCAAATGCATCAACAAGTATTATTGGTCATGACTCCTAATAGCCTGGAAGAAAGAAACAGCTGGTTGGCAGCTTCTTCCTTTAGCTTGCCTGGGGAAGGGGTTGGTCGGTGGAGCGCAGCAGGGAAGAAATGAGTGAGTGAGGGCTGCCCACAAGCACAGGAACTACATGCAGAGGCTGCCTGTTTATTAGGGTCTATATGCTTAGCCTGTGAGTGGTGCCTATATGAACCAAACCCACACTCCAGTGGACTTAACTGCTCATTTGTTTCCACCCTTAATCAATAGATGGAATTGTAGGCTAATGTTTTAAGCCAAAAACAAACTCTACTGCAACATTTTCTATCTTTAAAAATATTTCTTCAGATTCAGTACCTGTCTTCTGTTCATCCATAGAGTTCTGTGGTAAATAGATGTTTGTTTATTGTGGAGAATATGGGGTAGCAGTAAGCCGCAGAAGCCATCAGGTGACGTATCCTTAATTGTGTTTTTGTTCTTCTTTAAAGTTGTTTTCTGCAACCTTAATTCATAGCTGTTGGTGGCTAGAGGCAAGATCCAGGGATGTGCACATGACTACTTGGGCTAGCTTCCATCAGTTTTGAAACTTAAGATACAAAGAGCTCCACTAAAAGGATCACAAACCCATGTTCGGTGTAGTTTCTCTGTGTATGCATAATCATTCAGGCATGCATTCTGAGTGGCCTGGTCTTGTGAGGTTCCTGTAGAGAAATATTTCTTAGTTTCTTAGCTTTGTAGTAGATATTATACTTGTGGACCCATGATGTCCATGTTTCTGTGTTCTCAATACTTTTTGCAGGAATTGCCTAATTCCCAGGGCAATTGCCCTGGGAGGCTAAATTGCAGGCACTAGGATGCAGCAGTTGCCATTGTCAGCATCTCTGACCCTGATCCCATGCCCTGCGGATCCTGCACAGAGCTGTGTGCGTGCGCATGCAGCTGCGCGGGCCCTGAACACATACAGATTGCCGGCACATTGTGCCCCATGCACATGCGTGCGGGGATCCACAGAGCATGGGATTGCGGCCTCTGTCTTTGTTGCCCCCTTGCTGAGTAACTCCCAGAAGACCTAATGTTGGAGTGGGGTGGAGAATAAGTGCTTAATTTTGTGCAGGGGGGCAAATTGCTGGTGCCCAAGCCTTCCCCAAAAGCCATGCTGCTTGTCCCAGAAACCACGCTTCCTGTCTCGGAACTTGTCAGAGCAAGGAAATGAACTCTGTTCGCCAGCTAGCAACCCAGCCATTGGCCCACCCTGTCTCTCTACAGCTGCATGTAAAACAGGAGATGTTGTTTTCTGCTCAGGGCTTCGGCCAGTCCAGCTTGTGGGTGACACTGCGCTTGTCCAGCAGGAGGCGGGAATCAAACTCACCGCGCATGCACGGGGTCACCCCCTTGCGCAACTCCGTTTCCTTCCTGCCTCCATGCTAGCAGGAACAGTTTCACTCTGCTCAGGAGCGCAGAGTCTGGACTTTTTTTTAAAAAAAAAAAAAAAAAAAAAAAAAAAAGAAGGGGGCAAGGATTGCAGCCCCCGAGAGAGGTGCTGGAGCGGCTGATTCTGAGGCAGGACCCGGCGCTCGGCCCAGGAGTCTCTATCCGCGTGGCTCCTCTCTCCTTCTAGCCACGGGTCCTGTGAGCCTTCCCAGGACCCAAGGCCCCAGCGGCACCGGGGGTTTTCTGGCTTAGGCGACGCAGCAGGCACCAGACGCCAGAGGGCGTGGGCCCCTCCCCCCACTGCAGCTGTAGCACAGGGAGCGCCATCTTGACCACGCAACTGGAGCCAGAAGAGCAAACCACCAAAGAGCTCCTGCCCCTGCCGCAAAGCTAGCCAGCAGACCGGCTCCGCGCCATCGGCCCGGAGTCGCTGCCGCCACCGCCAGCCAAAGCAGCCGCCACCGCCTCCCTCTCGCCGGCAGGCTTTGCTCCCACACAGCATTGCCGGCTCCGTCCCACCACCATCGCTGGGACGCTACCGGTCCCATCCTTCCCTCTGGAGCGGCATGGGAGCCCGCAGTGCGAGCCGGAGCGCCCTTCGACCCCACAGGGTCACAGGTACAGGGATGGGGGGGGCCAAAGACGTAAAGCTTCCCCCGAGGAGCCAGAGTGGCTCAGGTTCGCCTACCATGTGGGACACTGGCAGTACACAGCCCTCCCGTTTGCCTGGTCTCAGCCCCACGCGCCTTCACGAAAATCCTGGTGCCGCTAATAGCAAACCTACGTCTACAAGGAGTCCACGTGCACCCTTACCTGGATGACCTACTCTTCCACTCCGCCTCCAGGGAAAAAGCAGTAAGAGACGTCCGGAGGACGATAGAGTACCTGCACAACCACGGTTTTCTGATCAGCGAGCAGAAAAGTCACCTAACACCGTCGCAGCGTCTAGAACACCTAGGGGTGATTCTGGACACAAGAATGGACAGGGTCTTCATCACACACCAGCGTCAGGAAAAGATCAGAAAGGGAGTGCTCTCCCTCACCAACAACCCATCCCTTCGACTTAAGGCATTGTCAAGCCTGCTGGGCCTTCTCGTGTCCTGCACCCAACAGGTGGCATGGGCTCGCTTTCACCTGCACCCTCTCCAGTGCCTCCTCAGACCGTGGCAGACGCACCTCATCAAAGGGAGCAACCCCATAATATCGGTACTGCGCACCCTAGTGACAAGCATGTGCTGGTGGCTCACAGACAAACCGTTTCAACAGGGCACTCCCCTTTCTGAGCCCACGAGGGTCACAATCACAACGAACGCAAACCTAACCGGGTAGGGAGCCGACTCCCAAGCCATGACAGCCCAGGGAGAATGGTCGGCGACAGAGGCGGCCAGCAGCATCAACCTGCTCGAGCTCAGAACAATCAGGATCGCCCTACTAAGCTTTCTGCATGCACACAACTCCCACGTCCTGGTGTTTATCACGGCCAGCCTTGCTGGCTGGCAGGATCCAAGATGCAGATGAGAGTGCTCAAGATGGCTCTGATCAAGCAAGAGAGAAGATGGCTTAATGGCCCTCACTTAAGTACCTTTCATGGTCTTTTTGTTTCGGCTTTCCCGCCTTGGAGAAACCTGAGGTCTGTCACGTAGGCAACCCAGGCAAACCTGAAGGTCGATCTGCATCTCCACAGGTATGTCTGGCCAGGGTTCCCAATACACATTCTTTTTATCTCTTTGCATTTCCTGGAGTTTCGTCAGTGTCAGTCCTGATTTGGATTTTACAGTTCTCAATTGTAACATTACATACATGTTGTACCTTTTGCTTTACATATTTACGAGGCTTGTAGTCTACATGTAGGCCAGTATCACACATGTGTGACCCTATGTTCCTCCATGACAGTGTTCATGGACAACACAACAGCAAAGGAGTACATGAACAACCAGGACGGATCGAGGAGTCGGACACTACACGCGGAGGCATGCACGCTCCTCTCTTGGGCGGAACAACATCTACTGCCGATCAGGGCCCTGCATATCAGAGGAGAGGACAACACCGAGGCGGACTGGCTCAGCTGACAACACCTGGATCGGGGGAGTGGTCTCTACGCCCTCATGCCTTCTGCCTGATATGTTCAAAGCTGGGGGCCCCTCTGTGGGACCTATTCGCCTCACCTGCAAACGCAAAGACTTCTCTGTTTTTCTCCTGGACAGGGGCGCAGGGATCACAGGGAGTGGATGCCCTCAACTCTCCCTGGCCTTCAACGCTCCTATATGCCTTCCTGCCATTCCCTCTGATCGGGCGTTGGCAAAGGCCAGGGCAGAGGGAGCTGCTCTCATCCTAGTGGCTCCATTCTGGCCGAGAAGACCCTGGTTCTCTGACGTAGTGGAGCTAGCGGTATCATCGCCCCTGTTCCTCCCACAAACCCCGAACCTCCTGACACCGGGCCCATTCCAATTCGAGGGTTTGGCCCACCTGAGGCTAGCTGCATGGACATTGAACACGCAGCGCTAAGGGAACAGGGCTTCTCAGAGGCTCTGATGAGCACCCTCTTAGCTTCCAGAAGACCTTCCACATGCTGGATTTACCAATCCACGTGGAGGGCCTTTGGGATGGTGCCAGAGAAAGTTGCTCGATCCAGAGCAGGCTGAGTTCCCCCAAATTCTAGAGTTACTGCAAGAGGGTCTAAACTGCTGCCTTAAGCCCAATACCCTCTCCAGGAAGGTCTCCGCCCTGGACTCTGTGTTTCTCCCAGCCAAAGGGATCAAGGTATTTATTTATTTTTTAAAAAAATTATTTTATAAATTTGTACCCTGCCCCTCCTGCAAGCAGCCCGGGGTGGCTTCCAACAATAAAATCAGCGTACATAAAAACAATTAAAAACCATCAATAAACATACAATCATTAAAACAGGGCTAATAAATAAACAATAAATAAATAAATAAGGTGGTGGGCTAAACCCCCCCCTTACCCCACCCTCCCCAAAGGCCTGGGCGAACAGCCAGGTTTTGCAACTTCGCTGGAATGTCAACAGGCTGGGGGCCAGGTGAGCTTCCTCCGAAAGGGAGTTCCAAAGGCGCAGCCTGGCCACCGAGAATGCTCTCTCTATTGTGGCCCCCCGCTTAACACGGGGGACCTCCAAAAAGGCACCCCCGGCAGACCGAAGGAGCCGTTCTGGGGCGCGGAGGGTGAGGCGGTCCCTGAGGTATGAGGGGCCCAGACCGTAAAAGCCTTTATAGATCAACACCGAAACCTTGAACTTGGCTCGGCACACTATCAGCAACCAGTGCAGAGCTCGGAGCACAGGTGTAATATGCTCCCGACGGCCCGTCCCCGTCAGAAGACGAGCCGCTGCATTCTGCACTAGCTGCAGCCTCCAAATCAGGAACAAGGGAAGCCCCATGTAGAGTGCATTACAGTAGTCTAGCCTCGAGGTGAGGTAGCGGGACATCCCTTGATTCGGAGGTTCATGAGGGGAGCCAGGGCAATTTCTCCTCCAGTGATCCACAGGTTCCCCTCTTGAAGCCTCAACCTCATCCTCAGAGCGCTCCAGTCCCACCCATTCGAACCTCTCAGGAAGGCCTCGCTATTCTTTTTGTCCATTAAGGTCGCCTTCCTGGTCGCCATCACATCCGCTAGACGGATGTCCGAGCTGGGGGCCCTCTCCATAGAGGGCAGTTTCTGCCAGTTTAATCGGGACTCGGTGGCGCTTCGTCTGGACCAGGCGTTCCTCTCAAAGGTCAACTCCCTGTTCCACAGAAGCCAGGAGATCACTCTCCCCTCCTTCTGCCCACACCCCGTTCATCCCAGGGAAAAGGAATGGCATTCCCTAGATGTCAGACGGGCCCTGCGCATTTACCTAAAGCGTACGGCCACATTCCATTCGTCCTCGGCCCTATTTGTTAACATACGGCCAGGGATGAAGGGTTCTAAAGTTTCAAAGGCCGTCCTATCCAGGTGGGTGGTGGCCTGCATCACAGAAGCCTACAAGGTAAAGGGGAAGGTTTCTCCCCAGAAAATATAGCCATATTCCACCCGGGGAGCTGCCACATCGGCCGCCTTTGTGGCCAGAGCTCCCTACGAGGAGGTGTGCAGGGCCTCCCTGCATACCTTCACCAGGCACTACAAGCTGAACACGTTCCAGTCTGCGGACGCCTCTTTTGGCAGACGGGTCCTTTAGTCTGGTCTGTCATAGTGCCGCTGTCTCCCTCCCTCTTCTGGTGGTACCGCTTGGGTACATCCCACAAGCTGGACTGGTCGAAGCCCTGAGCAGAAAAGGGAACTGGGGCTCTTACCTGTGAGTCCCTGTTATGCTCGGGCTAGGCCTGTCCAGCGGCCCTCCTGACAGCGGTGGGGTCTGCCAATAGTGCAGCAGATTCCTGGAGTGCATTAATTATGTCTTGAGTGCATTGCAGATCGTTGGCTGTACTACAACTTGAGTTGTGCAAGGGGGTGACCCTGCGCATGCGCAGTCAGTTTCTTTGATTCCCGCCTCCTGCTGGACAAGCGCAGTGTCACCCACAAGCTGGACTGGCCTAGCCTGAGCAGAACAGGGACTCACAGGTAAGAGCCCCAGTTCCCTTGTTTAGCCTCTATGATGGGTAACTTGGGAAAGGGACTGGAAAGTCATTAATGATAGCAAAATAAGCCATCCAGGTTTTTTCTGGCTTTCCATTCCAACCCTGAAATGGCTAATATCGGCCTTTACCTGGTCTTTCCCATGTTGGGGTGCGCACACCTAATTGGAACATTTCCCAGGGCTCAGTCTCATTGCAGGAGTTGAGCTCTGGCAAGTATCCCCACAAATTAAGTCCTGGTGAATAGAGTGGAGAGCAACAGCTCACATGAGTGGCATATTTCTGCACCTGCTATGTCTTCTCTTTTATTTCCCCCTTCTTACTGCCCAGATTTCACATGCATGCTTGGAGCTGACGTCCCTCACTTCCCCTTTGCTGTCAGTCCCCCTCAAATATTCTGTGCCAAATAAAAACCCCAGGTGCACCCAGATCCTGTGACTGGAAAAATTATGCATATATGCCCTTATATAAGATAGTAAATGTTAACAGCCATGGAACAAAAAGTTACTTTATTTGCACAAGAAAATTGCATGCTTACTAAGTTCTCTGTTGTCTTGCCTGCCTGATCCTGCTCTGATTTCTAAAGAGGAAAGTAAGTGGAATGCTTTTTAAGGCCAAAGACATTTTCTTCATGCTACTCTAGTTCTTGTGTTTCCTGTGTGGAATAGGTGAGTTAACTTTGGGTGCAACCACATCTCATGTTAAGGGAAGAGAAGTCAGTATGTTCTGAAATTCAAATAGTGGGTGGCAAGAGCCTGAAAACTGTTGACTTGTGCTGATTGGTTAGCCGTGTAAAATTTGGGGAAGGAGCTGTGTAGCTAGTAGAGGTGGGATTACTGGATCTACTGGTATCCGATACTGCCCGGTATTGGGTGTACCGGCAGTATCGGATTAAACCCGGTAATCCTGGTAAATTACCGGATTCCCCCCATACCAGATTTTTTTACATTGCGGCCATTCAAATGAATGTAACAAAAAAAACCACAAACACTTTCCCTCCCCGAGTCCAGGTTGCGCGGGTGGAAGGGGGGACACCTGACAGCCTGGATTTAAACAACAACAAAATATTTCCCCTAAGTCCCCTAGTGCGGGCTCCGGGCCGCCGCCGGCGACCCAGAGCCTGCACCAGCACTGCAGCAGCAGGTAAGTGTACCGGTACTGTACTGATACCTGGGGTGGGGGGTGGTTGAACCCCCCCCCACCCCAGGGATCACCCTACTTCCCCAATGCCATTGCCTACCTTGAGCTCCGGGCGGCGGCGCTCCGGCGGCTTCAGTGCTGGCTGTGGCTGCCAGCTTCAGCACGCTACTAGGCCTTCCGGGGAACTTCCGGCAGCCACAGCCAGCGCTGAAGCCGCCGGAGCGCCACCGCCGCCTGGAGCTCAAAGTAGGCAATGGCATTGGGGAGGTAGGGTGATCCCTGGGGTGGGGGGGTGTTAAACCACCCCCCCCAGGGATCAGTACAGTACCGGTACACTTACCTGCTGCTGCAGTGCTGGTACGGGCTCTGGGTCGCCGGCGGTGGACCGGAGCCCGCACTAGGGGACTTAGGGGAAATTTTTTGGTTGTTTAAATCCAGGCTGGGCAGGGTGGGTGGGGGGTGTCCCCATACCCCCCCTTCCACCCGCACAGTCTGGGAGGGGGGAGGTTTTTGTTTTTTAATTTTTTCCATTGATTTCAATGGGGACAGTTCCCCGTTGAAATCAATGGAAAAGATCTGGTACCGGTAAACCGGTATTATTCCGGTAAACCGTTTTTTAAAAATCCAGGAACCGGTAAAACCGGTACCCGGTATTTGCCCTCACGTCCCACCCCTAGTAGCTAATGACCCCAGAAAAATCATGCTAAATGTCATTTCAGGCATTTTTCTATTTTTGTCAAAGCTGCAGGGAAAACAGTGCTATTTGCACTAGATTCTGTTTTTGTGGGGTTGGTGAGAATAGCGGTTGTTAGGTTTTAAGCCCAGTTATTGCACAATGCCTCCAGTGTGCTTAGGAGTAAGGCAAATCAGCTTGCCAAAGTGCTACAGTGCTGCCATTTCTATACCTCACAGCATACCTTTCCAAAATGGCATTTCCTTTCCAAAAATTAGGGAACTGTTACTATGCTAGCAGTGGTGTAACAGGGAGGCCCTACCTAGGACATCAGTTCTGAATGTGCCTGCACCACACCCACACACCTGTTGAGAGCCCTCCTGGACCCAGGCAACTCCTTTCAGTTCTACTTATACAGGGCTTGCTCCCTGTCGAACTCTCTGGAGAAATGTGGAGAAATCCTGGGAGACTGTCAAAGGAAGACATTCGACGTGCTACAGCACACATTGCTAAACAAAAGGAAATGACCACATATGCTTGAGAAAAATATTATGTATACAACAGGAATGATAATGTCACAGAAACGATTGTTGGCATAGTGATGTGAAATTTCATTTTTGTATGTCAGCTGTCAGAAAAAAAGTGACAGACTTGAACCGTGAAAGGTCTCAGGAAGCTCTGGAAGTAGTGAATCACCCGCACTTGAGACTCTCCTACAGAGGTTTTCTTGACATTTTCATTCCACAGAAGATGTTCAGAATTTTCTAACAATGCGTCACCTAACCAGTGCATTTCCCCAAATCCTGACCAAAATTACAAAAATGATCCTGTCTGGACCTATGTTCAGCATCACTTCTCCTGTTTGAGGAGCTCATGGCTCCCTCCAAGACTGCATGGGCAACACTGTCATTGGCAGCACCTGTAAACGTGTTACCAGATACTATGTACCCTGTGTCACATTCAACCACCATGTTCTTACATCACCCAGTACCAAACTCAACGTTGATAGCGGCGGCAACTAACAACAGTATTTGGTATGGTGAAGACTACACCATCAATAAAGAAGGCAGGCGCTTGGATGCGCTAGGGCAAAATAGGTTCTTGTCGGTAACCTTGACCCTTAGAACAGCTAATTATGCAGCTGCCATGGCAGCCTACCAACACTTGTTATGTACAAAAGTCCTCACAATATCAGACCCAGTGGAAAGACAGGCAGTGCAAAAAGAGGGCTGACATCTTGCCCAATTCCAACTTACTTAGGCCATGCATACTACAGATTTGGCAATAAGATCCATAGCTACAGCTGTCATGGCATGCAGACATGCTTGGCTGAGTTCCACTGTGCTCACATTAGATAACAAAGCACGCCTTGAGGACCTGCCATTAGATGGTGATGGACCTTTTGCAAAAAAAACCGACGAAATACTGCAGAAACTTTAAAGAAACTTGTCAGGCAACCAGAGCCCAGGGGGTACTCCGTCTGCAACAACATAAATGCATGTACAGATTGTCTGCAACTGTCACATACTGTAGGCAACATAGACACTCATTTCACCAGAGAAGATTTGTAGCACAATCTCATGCTCAAAATACTAATATTTACCAAAACAACAGAATGAGATTTTCAAAGCCACAACAGAAAGCCAGGCAAAACCATTTGACATCGGTTGGCCATGCCTTGGTCTAGGGTTTTATGCTCCAGAAGTCAAGTGCAGCAGCCAGGCAACACAGTTTTTGAAAGACAAGTTAGCACCTTTCTACCCAGAGTGGGGAGAGATCACCACTGATAAATGGGTTTTGGAAATCATCCAACAAGGATACTGTAACCAATTTTATACAAACCTCCTCTGACCCCCCCCCCTTCCCCTGCCTCTCTTAAGGAATTCCCCTCACAAGACACAGCTCTTACAGGAGGCGAATTCCTTGCTGGACAAAGGTAGCAGTAGAGGAAATACCCATCCGCTGTGCATGCAGGGGTTTTTACTCAAGGTGTTTCATCACTGATAACAGTGATCAAGGTATGAGGCCAATTCTCAACCTCAGAGACCTCAATACATTTGTAAGACTTCTTATCAAAAATATTACCAGCGTTGCAATTTAATTCTTGGCTTGTGGCACTTGACCCCAAGGATGCATATTTCCACATTATCATCAGATAGTCTCACGGAAAGTATTTGTGTTTTGTTACAGACGGAAGATGTTTCCAGTATTCAATACTTCCTTTTGGCCTGTCGATGGCTCCCAGAGGTTTCACAAAATGTCTGGCCCTGGTAGCAGCATACCTACGCAAAAAAGGAATAAGTGTCTACCCATACCTAGACGATTGGCTTATCACAGCAAGCACTGCAGACATACTTAACATCATTTTGAAGCGGTCATCGACCTGCTGCAATCATGTCTAGGTCTCCAGATAAATTATAAAAAATCAGGTTTGACCCCTACATGGGTTATACCATTCATAGGAGCAATTATAGATACGATGCAAGAGAGGGAGTTTCTACCGATGAACTAATTCGAAGATATCCTAACTATGATATCTGTTATGCTCCCAGCCAAGGTAGCAGGCCCAGTTTTTCCTTCAGCTACCAGGCTTACTCACATCAACTACTATGGGTACCAGCTACAGATGCGCCCACTTCAGCACTAGCGCAGAGGGAGTATGTGCCTCAACAAGTCATCAGAGCCGCTTCTTCAAAGCGCCCTGTCTTTAGGGTGTATGCTTACCTTGCAAATAATAGTGAGTGATAGACCTGCCTCCCAACCCAAAATGAATGAAACCGTGAACGCTAAGGGTGAAAATAAATGCATGATAGTCAACCATGTTTGGGTGACAGTCTGGCTGTTTATTACTTCACCATGGACTGGGAACACATGTTCCTGGTCCTGTGTTCCCATATGGCATCCTTCCAAGGCAGGGGGGAGAATGCTGTACAATCTAATGCACACCCACATGTTGGTGTGCAGGCCAGCACATTAGTATGCCATCTGTTGGGGGAAATGCCAACTGGGAAGGAGACTCAGCACGCCTGCTGTGGGCAGTGCTTGCAACTGGCATGTGGAACCTCTTTTCCAGCCAGCTGCTTTGTGGGGTGTGTGGCTGATGCATGAAGCAGTCTGCAGGGAAGGAAAAAGAAGCTGCTGCTAATGCTAACTAGCAGCCGCCCCGACCAGCAATCCAAGTGGTTGGCAGCTGCCCCTGTCCCCTTCCCTGCCAGCTGGGAAAGGGACAGGAGTGGCTGCTGGCTTGGAGTGAGTGTGTGTGCTACACTTGTCCACAACCTGTGTATTAGCTGCCAACATGCACAGGATGTGGGTGATCATAACAGAATGCTCACGGATCGCATGTGGGGCTATCGTCCCATTATTATTTTTTTAATCCTACTAAAGAGCTATGATTTGGGGTAAAGGAGACAAGTTTCTGGACTGGAGAAGTTGTGTGCCTCGGTGATAGGATGTGCCCACAGCTTTTTATCTCTGCCAAGCTCTCGTAGCCAAACCCCCACCAGGCCCTAAGGATTTCCCCTCTATATGAAGTTACCTGGTGAAAGAGAATGAAGACACACAGCTGTAGGCAATCCTCCAGGCAGCTTCTGCAAGTAACCGCCAAGCTCTCCTAGCCCAACCCCCACCTATCTGCTCTGTTCCTTGTGGACTCTCACTTCCCATGGGTTGGGAACCTTCCTGCCCAATAGCAGGTACGGGGTTATGATGTGTGAGGAGTCTGGAAGAGGTGCACGGGTGCGGGGCTCAGGTTCGAGCTTAGGGTGTCGGGGTGGGGTGCAAGTTAAGGCTTAGGGTGTTGTGGGGGTGGGTGGACAGAGGGTGGGACTCAGGTTAGGGTTTAGGGTGTTGTGGGGGTGGGAAGAGGGGCCGGGGGCCTTGGAGTGTTGTGCAGGAGGATGGGAAGAGAGGTGGGGCCAGGCTCAGGTTAGGGCATAGGGTGTTGTGGGGGTGGGAAGAGGGGCGGAGTTCAGGTAAGGGCTTAGGGTGTTGTGCAGGGGGTAGATCTCAGGGTGTTGTGCGGGGGCCACTCCTGTCCGGCTACAGGGGTGGCAGCCTGGACCTAGGCGCAGACAGCGGGAGCTGGGGCTCTGTAGAGCCACCCCATGAGCAGCTCTCGACACTGCATAAACGAGGGGAATATTCCTGCCTGTAATGTGGGGATTTTGGTGGAGCAGCTGACTATAGTGTCGGGGAGCCGGTGTTGATCATCATCATCAGACCAAGTGGGAGGGAGGGGGTCGCGGCGGCAAATCCTTCCCACCCTCCCTTCTCAGTCATGCTGCTCAAGTTAACCGCTGGGATCCGAGAAGAATGGGCACTATTGTACATGCACCAGCCAGCAGAACTGATTCTTTAATTACTCCATTTTGGCTGCACCAATCATCACACTACACCAGCACTTGATCTAGATCTTACGCTCCAAGGCTGTGAAATCTGGGGGCTCACCTTGTCCGGCCGGAGGAGATATCAATGAATTAAAATAGTCGTGACGCTGTGCATTTTGACCACAACTGATTTAACTGTTCAACAGTTATAACTTTTTATTTTCTGTCTGGATCGTCCTCAAACTTTGCACATATGATGGTCCCCACAAATATAAGACATGGATAACTTTTCAGAACTGTAGCTCATGAGGCTGCTGGGTGAGATCATTCAAAGATTTGGAGTGAAGTTTCATCAACATGCTGGTGCCACCCAGCTCTCCCTCTCCTTTTCATCCAACCCAGGGCCTGCATTCTGGGTGCTTACCCAGTGCCTGCTGGCTGTTAGGACTGGATGAGGATATGCCATTTGAAGCTTTAATCCTGACAAGACTGAAGGGATGATGGTTGACTGGCCCTGTGACTTGGGGATAATTGGGACATTTATTATTGATGTGATCTGCCCCCCTCTAGTCACTCAGGTTCACAGCCTTTGTGTGCTTCTGGACTCCTTGCTGTGCCTGGATCATCAGGCTGCAGCTTTTTCTTTCTTCAGAACAGGTCACTCTCATCCATGCTTTTTCACTGTGAGGCTAGATTATTGCAACACACTGTACTTGGGACTGCCCTTGATGACTGTTCAGAATCTGCTGCTGGGTGCAGGATGCAGCAGGCCTGGCTTCTTTCAGGGATGAGTCACTGAGAGCACATTTCACTGGTGCTCCGGAGTCTGCACTGGCTACCTATAATTTTCCGGGCAAAATTCAAGGTGCTGGTTTTGACCTTTAAAGCCTTAACAGCCTGGACCCCATATATCTGAAAGACCACCTTTTCTACCATGCTCTGTCATGGCCCCTGTGGTTGGCCAGGAACACCCTCTTGGGGCGGGCGAGCAGCAGAGCCTGGGGGGCAGCAGTTTTTACCCTTCCCTCTCCCCCTGTCTCATCGCTGCTGCCCCACCTCACCAGCCGGCTCACCCAGCCTTTCCTGAGTCCGGCACCAGTGGCAGCCAAGTGCCAGAGAGAGCAGGTGTGGGGGTGGCTGTGGTTTCCCTCCTTCCTCTGTTCCCCTTCCCCTGTCCTGTTACTGCTGTCTCATCTCAGCAGCCGGCTCACCCCCCTTCCCTGAACCTGGCAGCTGGCTCCATGGACTCCCTGCCATGTCACCACTGACATGGTGGTTGGAGAAAAGTGGAAGAGAAGGTAGATCTTTCTTTCTTTCTTGACATTTCTATGCCGCCTCCTCATGCCCACGACAACTCGGGGTGGCTAACAATACAATAAAATACATTAAAAATCGACATCAATTTTAAAATAATTTTAAAAACCCCAACCCTAACCCTAACCCTACCCTCCAATTCCCCACCCCACCAATCTCCCCCATTTACCCCGCCCTCCTTTATTTATTTATTTAAAATTTATATCTCACCCCTCAGGGCAGCCCGGGCCGGCGAACAGCATTCAATAAAAACAATACCAAATTTTAAAAACAATTTAAAAATACAATATGTGGGGAAACCCCCACCCCATCCCTATCCCTCCCCAAAAGCCTGACTGAACAGCCAGGTCTTACATACACACCGAAACAGGAGGAGAGTGGGAGTCAACCAAGCCTCATCTGGGAGTGAATTCCACAGCACAGGGGCAGCCACCGAAAAAGATTTAATATCGGTGGCCACCTGCCCCGCCCGGGGAACCTCCAAAAAGGCTCCCATGGACAATCTCATGGGTCGCAGGGGGAGTGAGGCGGTCCCATGCCTCACGGGATTCCATATGGCTCCTGTGTATGTTCAAAGAACTAATTTTTTTTTAACATTAATTACTCTCTTTAGAGTTACCTGAACATCATCATTTCACAACAGCAGTTTGCTCAACATCTCAAGCTACATGCCTGAGAATTTTGGGGGCTCAGCACACAAAGGTGGGGAAGATATTGTCGTGGATTTTCAGGCTGAAATGAGAGTAGGCTGCAACAGGAACATTCAATCAGGTTTATTCAGATACACAGCTGTGGGTCTCACCAGTATTGCTACCAATGGAACACGCCTTACAGCACAAAGCTTCCTTATATACACAGTGGTAAACAAGCAACCATATGTGGTTCGATCATGCTGGTATTAGATAATCATATCTGACAGAAAATACCTTTTATTACTAGGCAGAAATTGGGTTGCTGACGCAAGCAAGTTCAGTTCCTCTGAACAAGGGATAAGGGGACCCAAGGGTGCAGCGGGACATCTGTCAGGGAGTGTAGCTGACCCACACACACAGGTGTTGATATAGATAAGGGCCAGAATAGAGATGTCAACAGGAAAAAAAAAACTTGGATAGCTTTAGCATTAGCTTCTTTAAAAATAGGTTATAATTCTGCAAGCTGCATTGCATTACAATAGCAATGGAGTTTCAAGCCAAAGCATTGTTAGGAATCTGTAGTCCAAATACTATATAGCTTGGGATTCTTCCATAATATCAACCTTAACAAAAAATCGGGACACTCCCAAAATTGACCACTAGCAATTAACTTTTAAAACATTATAACTTTTGATCTCCATAATCAATCTTCAAATTTTGCATATATGACCCTCCCACCAAATGCAACACACAATTAAATTTTGAAAAAGAAAGCTCAAGCAGTTTTTTTTTTTTTTTTTTTTAAAAAGGATGTTTCAATTTGGTGTTTATAATGGAAAGTGGTCCTGCTTTTAACTTTCTAGCTGTAATTGTGGCTACAAAATAAAAGTACTTCAGAAGCAGGGAGTCTGACAGTTGGACTATCACGTGTAAATTGAAAGTTTAAGATAAGCCACAGACCCTAAATTGATTATTTGCACCAAATTTCACTATGGAGGATATTGTAGAGATTCCATAATAAAAAAACCTTTCAGTTTAAGGAAGGAGTTAAGGCCCTTGCAAGTTCAGTCCTGCTCCGAAAGGCATGGAAATTGCAAGTTAAGGCCACAGAGACGGATCCAGAAGTGATGTGGATGGGGGTGGGGGTGCTGAAGTCCAAAGTTAGTATAGCCCTGCCCAAGTGAACAGGCCCTGCCTCCAGCCCCACCTCTAGCCCTGCCCCCTGCCAAGCAAGCCAGAGTGCTAGGCCAGTTTAACCCCCACCCCAAAGCCATGGGAACCCCTCCCCCAAGCCACAGCTCCAACAGTGGATGGGGACTCTGGTTCAGTGGGGCAGTGAATATAGCATTGCCACCTGAAAATGGGCATCACACAAAGATAGATAAATAACCCCTTCCCCTAGTCTCACTACAGGAAAATACACAGTCTAGGAGCAAATCCCCATTGTACCCCAAGCTAAAGAGGGCAATAAAACAAGGAGGGGCAAATGCCCCCTTAAAACCAAAGTAGATGAGGGGCAAATCCTCACTGCAAAAGAGGGCAATAAAAGAGAGTGGCCAAATGCCCCCTTGCAAGCCAATCATGTAAGGAGCAAATCCCCACTGCACTCCATACCCAAAGAGAGCAATAATAGAGATGCGCTAATCATGTCCCCTTGCAAGCAAAGCAGGTGAGGGGCAAATCCCCACTGCCCCTGGATAGTCCATTCAGACCTAGTCCCAACCTGCCCTCAGCTGTGGGGAAGATGGTTCTGCTCCAGGGAGCCCCCAGAGAGGGGGACTCAGATACACCCTTGGCCATCCCCCGGCACCCCCTCACTGGAGCTAGAAATGAGCCCGCCCTGTCCCTGCAGTCTCTCTCTTGCCCCCCCCCCCACAGCACCACGATTGCTCCTAGGGCAGCCTATGTGGCCAGTTAACCTGGGCCCAGGGGAACCCCAGATGGCTGATTCAGACCTATCCCCGAGCTGTGCGGGGAAGCCGACTTGACTCTGGAGAGTCCCTGGAGAGGGGGACTCGGGCACACACTCAACCAGTCCCTGGCACCCCCTCGCTGGGTCCAGAGGTGGGCCCCCCGTAGCCTCTCTCGCCCCCCTACCCCAAGCAGCAACAGTTTTCAGCCGGGCCAGCACCCATGCTGCAGCTTACCTCACCTCCTCAGCTGTGGAAGGAAGTGCCAACAGACCCTGAGTGGGGGAGGCTTAGTGCTCAGGCTCCTGACAGCCCATGCAGGCCCCCCCCCCCGTACTTAGGCGTGGTCAGCACCGACAGAGAGTGCAGCATAAGCAGCTGAAAAAGTGTGATTCCTAAGTAGTTTTCAAGCCCCGCTCCACCCATGACGTGTGGGGGCGGGTCCAGCATGATGTCAGCCAGAGCTGTCCAATGGGCCCCCCCGTGAATCCGCCTATGGGCCATGTCCGTAACTTGTGTGCCACGAAAGCAGCAAAGACCATGTACACTATGAGATTGTTCTACCTTGCAACTTAGGGTCCACACATCTACACTGCAGGAATATAAATTCAGTACTAGTCCAGAAATCTCTCCCCGTACATTATGGGAAGCCACAAAAGTTGTCCTGCGCCGCAAAACGATTTCATTCCTTCTTATCTAAAAAAAAGAAAGAAAGAGATGCAATGAAACCTTAATCCAGGAATTGCAACAATTAGAGAAAAAGAACCAACACATCCCTATCAAATTATAGGCTAGAAAGATACTAAAAATGGAAATCGAGGCTATCAACGTGACCAAGATCACAAACATGCTATGCCACATTACATGTGGTTATGAAAATGGTAACATACCCAACCAGATACTAGCATGGATGGTGAAACAGAAAAGAGCCAAGATCACCATAAATGTAATTTATAAGGATAGTGGGGGGGAAATTTCCAAAAATTGCTTAAATTAAATATGCTTTTGTTTCCTTTTATAAAAAACTTTATGCATCCAATAAACCTGATCCAGATAAAATTCTAGAGTTCATGAATACCATCAAATTACCAAAACTTAACAAACAACAGGCTGCTCATTTAGGAACCCCCTTTACAGGAGAGGAAATAGAATCAACAATTAAAATATGGCAAAAAAAGAAATCCCCCAGCCAGGATGGGTTCACAACTGAATTTTATTTTTCTTTTAGAAAGTTAATAGCACCTAGATTTGTTGAATTATACAACACCTTTCTGACACAAGATAACATGCCCTCTCCTCAGATGCCATAATCGCCCTCTATCCCAAGCAAAGCAGAGACCCGGAGAAGTGTGGAATTTTTTTATTTATTTATTTTTATTTTATTTTCAGGATTTATAACCTGACCCCTCCTGCCCAATGGCAGCTTGGAGCGCCAAACAATAAATGGTAAAAAACATGAATACAAAAATATAAAGACAGAACAACATGTAAAATATCAAATATAAAAATCTTTTACAAATGAGACCCAAATAAAATACCCCTCCACCCATTACCCATCCCCCTCACCAAACACCCGTGGCGTGGCAACCGAGAATGCCCTCTCAGATATCGCCACCCAGGATACCTGGGGAACCTCCAAGAGGGTGCTTCCAGCTGACTGCTGGGGCCGGTCCAGGACACAAGGGGTGAGCCAGTCTTCAAGGAAGTGGGGGCTCAGGTCATATAGGGCTTTAAAGGTAATAACCAACACCTCGAATTGGACCTGGAAGTCTATAGGCCACAAGTGCAGAGAACAGCCATCACCGGGAGGCGGGCCGCCGCATTCTGCACCAGCTGCAGTCTCCAGGTCATCACCAGGGATAGCCCCACATACAGGGCTGGACTTAGGAATTTTGCGTCCCATGGCACTTATCAGGCTGCTGCCCCCAAGCCCCGACCCCAAGCCTTGCCCCCATTCTGCGTGTTCATGGGTGGGGGAACTCAATGTGAACGACGTGGTGCGCCCGCCCACCTAACATACATCCCCACTAACCCCCAACTCGTCCCCACACACTGAGCAACTGGGGAAAGTGGCGGTTACTTGGTGGGTGCCGGCCATGTGCATGCACTGGCACACCCAGGACCCCCCCCCTACCCGACGGAGCCGTGTAAAAAGGGCCTGTGAGGAGCCACTTGAAGAACAGAAGGTAGCTTCCTTGTAAACAATGTTCATCGAGGTGACTCCAAACGTTCTCACAACACCCACCTTTCCAGCCCTGCATGGAATTTTTTTCTTATATTCCTAGAAAGGGTTGGAAGGAACTGTCATTCTGAGGGGTGTGTGTGTTTTTTATACTAGAGGAGCTCGAGACCATCGCATGGTCTATTATTTGAATATGGTGAGCATACCATGCACAACCCAGTTGCGAGAATGTTTGGAGCCATCTTGAAGAACCTTCTTTACAAGACAACAATCTTCTGATCACTCACATTAGGGAGGAGTTGTTTGTAAACAGACAGCTTTATCCCCCATCGATGTCCCGCTGCTGCTGCCGCACTACTAGAAAGCAGAGGCAGGTGAGGGATGGGGACCTAGGCACAGCCTCTGGCTGTGCAGGGAGAAAAACAAAGTGCCAGGATTGCCGCCCCCCAGAAAACGCCGCCCAAGGTCTGGGCCTAGGGAGCCTGCCCCTAAGTCCAGGCCTGCCCACGTAGAGTGCATTGCAGTAGTCCAGTCGTGAGGTGATGAATGCATAGATGACGGTGGCAAGATCAGCGCCTCAGATATAAGGTTGAAGATGACGCCAGATGTAATTTACAAAATGCATTCCTTGCCACAGTTGCTACCTGGGTGTCCAGGCGGAGCTGTGAATCGAGGCATACACCCAGACTTCGAACCTGAGGGACCAAGGAGGGACGCATCCCATCAATGATGGGATCCACCCCCTTATCCCTCCCCACCAATATCACCTCCATCTTATTGGGATTCAGCTTCAGATGACTCACCCTCATCCAATCCCGCACCACAGTCAGACACTGGGCAAACAATGATACTGCAGGGCCTGGGTCAGATGAAAACAAAAGATAAAACTGGGTGTCATCAGCATACTGATGACACCGAACCTCAAACCCTCTCAAGATCTCATCCAAAGACTGCATGTACATGTTGAACAGGAAAGGGACAGAATAGATCCCTGCGGTACTCCACATTTGAGACCATGGGGGAATGATGAAAAACTCCCGAGTATCACACGCTGGGTTCTACCATCCAGGAATGAGTGGAACCATTCAAGAACAGTTCCGCCCACCCGGGCACAATCCTGCAGATGGAACATCCATGTCAAAAGCAGCTGATCTAATAAAATTAAAAGAGTGGACTGACCTCGGTTCAACTCACAGCGTAGCTCGTTGATCAAGGTCACAAGCACAGTGCCATAACCCAGTCAAAAGCCAGACTGTGAGTGGTCAAGGAAACTGATGTGGTCCAGATGCCCCTGGAGCTACTGGGCCACCACCTGTTCAGTAACCTTCCCTTTTTAGAGACTGGCCAATAACTGGCAAGGGAGTCAACATCAAGAGATGGCTTCTTAAGCAAAGGCCACACCACAGCCTCCTTAAGGCACCCATCCCACGACCTTGCCCTTCTCAAGGGAGGCATTGAAAACCCCTGCCAGCTACGGCCACAACGTCTCCTGGCTGGCCTTAATCAGCCAGGACAGGCATGGATCAAGTTCACAAGTTGTGTCTCTCACACCCCAGCACCTCCACCGCATGAGTGGATGATACTGCTGAAACTGATCCCACGAAACCAGAAAAGACGGGGCATCCATAATCTCAGTTACACCCACTGAATCAAATACAGCATTGAAATTGTGGTGGATACGAGTGCTTTTATCTGTAAAATAGTCAATAAACATGTCTCAGCGAGCACTGGAAGATTCCGCTTCTAGGCAAAGAGAGGCCAGACTTTACAGCCCCTTCACCACCTGGAAAATCTCAGCTGGATGAGACTTTGCTGATGATATGATGCTAGCAAAGAAACTTCTTTGCTGGCCACATAGCCACGGCGTAGGCTTTTAAAGCAGCTCTATGGCACAATCGGTCAGCTTCAGTACGAGTATGGTGCCACCGTTGCTTTAACAGTCTCCCCTCTTGCTTCAGTCAACACAGGTCTTCTGTGAACCACGAGGCCCTGTGTCGCCTATGCTCTGGGAGCGAACAACTGGGAGCCTTCTGTTTGATGGCCTCGGCTAGCAAAGTGTTCCAGATGGCAACGAGGTCATTGAGCGATTGGCCATCGAGGTTGGAAGGTACATCCCCCAGAGCATTCTGGAACCTCTCGGGTTCCATAAGTCTCCAGGGGTGAACCAAATGAACAGGTTTTACACCCTGCCAGATGTATTGTAGGCCTATTGTTTTGCTCAACGTTGACTTTTAAGAAATTTTCAAAAACCCTTGCCGCTAGGTTAGCTAACGTTATTAAGGAAATTGTCCACCCAGATCAAACCTGGTTTCATTCCAGAGATTTAGGCAGATAGGGGGCTGACAATCTGCAGAGAGCAGTCAACCTAATACATTACATCAAACAAACAAAACAGCCTGCAGTGGTTATTTCCATGGATGCTGAAAAGGTCTTTGACTGTGTGGAATTCGATTATTTATACAAAATACTGGGTGATTTCAAACATTACGAGATCACACTCAACCACAGTGAATCACGGTCAATTCCACGGCGGGGCCAAAGCACCCTGCATGTCTGTTCGGACGCCACCAGATGTTCACCACAGTCAGTACCCACATGGGGTCAAAATCAACCACACTTCCAGAGCTCCCAGCGGGACAATCTCCGAAAGCGTGGTCGAAGAGATTCCCAACAGGAAACAACAAAAAGTAATGTCTAAACGGCAATCACCGGCTGGAACCAAAGAAAATGATTCCCAGCCGGGGACAAAGCACGCAGCGTCGCTGCCAGGCAACCAGCAACAACACAGACCGGGGAGGGAGATTTAAAGGGCACACGACAGCAGCCAGGACGCGCCGCCCCGGCACCTTCCGGGTGCTTTGACCACGGCCCGGCCCGGGATCGGTGTAATGCCTGTTGCGCTGCCCCGGGCCGTGGTCTGGCAGCCCGATTCCCTGCCGTGGTTCCGCTCCCGTCATATCTGTTCGGGGCTTTTTTTTACCACGGGGGGGTGGTTGATCTGTTCACCCCAGCTGGGAATCCACTGTGGTGAATCGGGACAGCGTAATGTCTGAAATCACCGACTGTCTCAGGTTGGTCTAGGCAAGAAATTTCAAACATGGATCAAAATAATGTGTAAGAACCCATGTATACAACTACTTACTAATGGTGAACTGTCTGTTTTGAATTAAAAGAAGGAACCCGTCAGGGCTTCCCCCTGTCTCCCCTTTGAAGTCTTAGCCACGGCAATCAGATAAAGCCCAAACATCACAGGAGTTAAAGTGGGGAACCAGGAATGCAAAGTAGCTCTATTTGCAGATGACTTACTTGTATTTCTCTCTGAGCCGAATAAGATCATCCCACCCCTTCTAAAAAGAATCCAGTAATTTAGCCACGTTAGTGGCTATAAGACAAACTTAAACAAATCTTCAGCGATGTATTCCGCGTTAAATCCTGAAAAAAAAGAAGAGGTTGAATAGGGTGGCTCCCTTTAAAATTGAGCAGACCAAGTAAAAATACCTTGGGATCCTTCTAACAACCGATCCTGCTCAAATTTAGAACCTTAATTATAAACCTTTATTACAACGGATAGATTTGGATCTGGACAACTAGTCTGGACTGGCCTGCTCCTGGGTCGGCAGAATGAACTTATTTAAAATGAAAGTACTACCAAAAACCCTGTACACAATCATGGCCTTATCGATCAGCTTACCACCAACTTTTTTTGCTCAGCTGGACAAGCATTTACGCAAGTTTATTTGGCATAATAGAATTCTCAGAATAAATCTTGCTACCTTAAAGTGCACTATTGCAAGTGGTGGTCTTGCACTGCCTGATCTTAAAATATACTATGCGGCGGCTTCCCTTTTAGCAATTAAGGCATGGTATAACAACTCCAGTGAGACCCAATGGGTCGCCTTGGAAAAACACCTACTGAAGGTGGAAAACTTTAACAATCATTTTATCCGCGATGTCCCTGTGCATAGGCAAATCTGGAATAATCATCTCTTTGCTGGCTAGGCTCTGTGTGCCTGGGAGCAAAATAAAAATAATTTAAAAAAAGAAAGCAACACAGAAGCTTCTCACCTTACACCTTAATTCTATCCAAACAGTGTAGAGAAACATGCATAGCAAACAAATTGACCGCACTGGTAGAAAGGAAAAACATAACAAAAATATCCCAGTTATTTAGAGGGAATGTGGTTCCCCCCCCCCCGAGAATACTTCTCCGCATTGTTACAAACAACAATAGAAGATCTTGAATACTACCAACTACACGGTATGGAATTGGGTCTCCTGCAAAGGAAGAAAGTAGTTAGGCCGCCCCACAACACAGAAAGGTTATTGTTTAAAGTACGCCTCATAAGGGTATGTTATCGAGGCTTTATAAAGAAGCAGTTGTCCCATTGAGCTATCTAAAAGAATGGGAAAAGGAACTAAATGTCAAAATCACTAAAAAGGACAAACAGCAAATTTATAAGCGGATGTATAAAAGCTCTACCTCTTGGGAGATAAAAGACGTTCAGGTTAAATTAAATATGAGTACCTGACTCCCAACGAATAAGTCATGCAGTAGCAGGCTACAGCAGTGTCTGTTGGAAAGAATGTGGTGAAGTAAATGACCTGCTGATGGTCTTGTACAGTTATGCAGACTTTCTGGCACAAGATTTGGGACCAAATTAAAGCAGCTGCAGGCAATAACTTACCATTTTCACCAAAGAGAGCACACTGTGGCATATACCTGCATATCCCTCTTATGCAGCACTACCAAGCCACATGTGACATACTATTTACACCTGCTCTCCAGACCATCGCGAAAAGATGGAAAGATGCAATCCCATCAACTATTTAGGAATGGAGTGCGAGACTCTAGTACTTCTTTATTATGGAAAAAACACTAGCAAGCCTTAAAAATAAGCACCAAGACTTCGCATTAGTGAGGCTACCCTGTTTGAAAATCATGAACCCTTTGCATGGCCCTTTGCATGATAAGGAATATCACTTTGAATATGACTTATAGCTATTCGATATAAACTGTATGACAGGCAGTGTCTGTACATAACTGCCAAGTGACTATGAAGCATTTGTACCTGATTCTGTCTGTTTGTGTTGTTGACTGTTATAGTTAATAAAATATTTACAAAAAACAAAACCTGGAAGTAAAAACATTTTCTTTGCTGCACTTTTCAACTGCTATAACTTTTTCTAGCTCTTGTATGATTTGCATGGAATCTGGATATTGTACCCCACACTCAAGTGACCCTCCCTTCCAAACATCAGACAAGTAGGATAAATGGTGTCAATTTTATAAACAGTAGGTTGTTCATGCTTTATAATGGAGACGACATGCTGCCCCCTACAAAGCATTGTGACATCATGATGCTTCTTAGGGGGCATGGCCACTTTAGAAAGCAGCAGATAAATGCCTTACCCCACCTCTTTTCTCATGTAGTCCTGCCCTTTATGGAGCGTAGGCTTAGACGTAGGCCACTTTCAAACATTTCCCCCCTCCCCCGTGCATGTTCTGGGTGTGTGGGGGTGAATGCTCAGCCAGGATATGCATGGGGATCGACTGGTCTGAAAGCCCCCCCGCCCCCCATTGCTTTGCTGGCAGACACGCGCAGGGAAGCAGAACTTGATTTCCTGCCCCTGCATCCCTGCGTGTGTCTGCCGGCAAAGCCGCACAGGGGGGCTTTCAGACCAGCCAATTCCCGTGCATATCCTGGCTGTGCATTCCCTCCCGCAGCCAGAATATGCACGGAGGGTAATGTCTGAAAGTGGTCTTAGAAGAGCCCAGCTGCACTGGGCCTGGGAATCATGGCCAAAATTGTGGCCTGAGTAGGAGCCTATGTGGCACACGTGTAGCTGGGAGCACATATACGAGTGGTCACACCACACTTAAGTGCTAAATATATGGAAATGTTGTGATTGGCTCTGGAGGGAGACACTGAATATGCAAGTGAGAGTGGTTTGTAACCCATTAGCCCCACTCCCCTTACAAAGAACCCATGATTCATGGCTCCCAGCCCTCCCAAATAACCTAGGCCCCCCTCTTTTCACAGAGAGTCATGGGAAATACAATTAGCTGCATCTCTGATAGGGAATAAGAGTAAGGGGGTGTCTGGAATGACAAAAAAAAGAAAAGGTAGAATAACAAGGACAGAGGCAACAGGGACTGGAGCTACAGGAAGTCAGCTATGAGAACTATGTGGAATGACAAGCATGGTCCCCAGAGTATCCTATCATTCATTTGAATCAGTTATTTCTTTCATTTACTTGTCATTCCATCTGTTTGACATAGCATTCCTCCTGTCAGTGCACCCAGGTCCTTGATGGTGTCTCCGTCTAATTTCACCCACTCTCTCAAATCATCCCTCTCATTTCACCCACTCTTCCTAGTGCCTTCCTTATTATTGCACACCCTCCTAACCCCCGCTCCCAAAGATGCAGCTTCATTGTATACTTCACAGCTGCTTCATGGGATCTGCGAATTACAGTAGGATTTATTTCCCAGCTGCTATTGCAGTTTCCTCCATTTATTCCAAAGGGCATTCTGTGACCCTTTTTACACGGGCTGCAGCACAGGGTGTGTGTGTCGGTGTGCACTATGGTCCGTGTGTGGTGGGTGGGAGGAGGGTGTAGATGGACGCACACCAATCTACACTCACCTCCACCCCTCAACATGCACTTAGCAACCGCCATTTTTGCCAGTTGCTCCATGCATGGGGAATGGGCGGAGGTGGGTGGGGTGTGTGTGCGCGGAAGCGCGCACGCACACCCCACNTGTGTGTGCGCGGAAGCGCGCACGCACACCCCACCCACCCACCCACCCACCAGGGGATTTACATGGGCGGCACCCACACATGAACACCCAGATCTCTGGTTGTTCATGCATGGGTGCCGTCCATGTAAAAACGGCTTCTTATTAATTTCAGTATGTACCCAACTTCAAATTCATATTAAACATTTATATAGCACTGTCCCCAGCTTTAGTATTGTCCCCAAACTGCAGAGGAAGAGGATTGGGGCTGAAAGACCAAGGCAAAGTGTGGGTGCATGAAGCCTAAGTTGGAAGCGAGCACAATATGTGAACCTGTACAACATTTTACTGTTTACATGGCACAGAAATTAAAGCTATCCTGGTCTCCCGAACCCATAATGCCCCTTGACCCATTTCTATTTTCTAGCTTCCGTGATGCTGCCAACCTGGAAAAGAATTGGGAATGAAAAACCAAGGCTAAGTGTAGATGTATGAACCCTAAGTTGTAAGGGAGAACAGTTTGATAGTGTACATTGTCTTTGCTGCTTTTGTGGCACATGAGTTAAGACCATGGCCTTAACTTGCAATTTCCATGCTTTTTGGTGCATAACTGAATATGCAAGGGCCTTAATTCCTTCCTTAAACCAGAAAGTGTTTTGATTATGGAATTTTGTCCTTTTTTGAGAGTATTTGGAATATAGAAAATTTTTACAGTACAGAACATTTCTCCTGCTGGTGTACTAGAACATTGAGCAGTGTAACAGTAAAATGTCTGATTTTCAAAGACTCACCATATGTGACTGCCCCCTGCGGTGTGGGAAACAATAAGGCAGGGGTACTGAATTGGATTCATCCTGAGGGTCAGAATATTTGGTTTGGTCCAGACACTTGGCCGCATGTACCCATTCCCTAATTTGCATAACTTTGTGAATGTAAAAAACGATGTAAATTAGGTCTAATTTCAAGCTTGCATATGTCAAAGAATCCACGCATCAGTTAAACCGGAAGTAAAACACATTTTCTTCTCTGAACCTTTCAATTGCTATAACTTTTTTTGTCTCTTGTCTGATTTGCATGAAATTGGACGGGTGGTACCCCACACCGTAACAACCTTCCCTGCCATATTTCACGCAAATAGAACACTTGCTGCCAATTTTATAAGCAATATAATGTTCAGACTTTATACTGGAGACTGCATGCTGGCCTTAACTATGAAGTGCCAATACCCATGCCTGAGCTATTCTTTTTAGGTGATAAATCTGAAGAACTGTCACAGATTGATGTAAGATTAGAATATATTGTAAAACAATGGATAAATAGTAAGTTGCCATTACCAGATGATATTCATACGGGTTCTAAAAGAACTTGCCTGTTGAATGCAGAGCTGCTATTACTAGAATCGGCCTCTGTGACAGAAAGGGGGGTGGGGGGAGAGGGACGCTAATGTAATGCTGTGTTGGGTTTTGTTTTGTTTTTTAAAAAAGCTCCACAGGTCACCATGGAAACTATAGGCTGGTGAACCAGGAGACCATAGTAAATAACAGAATTATTAGGCATATAAGCAAACATGATATGGGAAGACTGTCACAAGGAGATACTGGCCTACATGTAGACTACAGGTCTAACAAATATGTAAACATAAAGGTTAAAAATGTATGTAATGTTAAAGCTGAGAGCTGGAAACTCACTTCATGAAAGGGAGAGAAACAAATATATAGATATGCCAGATATGGATTCAGAAAAGCCTGACATATCTGCAACAGCCAGACAGAAACATTGAGTTGCAAATGAACCTTTCCTGCGATCCAAGACTCAGGACGTCAGTGGTTGAATGAATTCTCAATTTTCAGCCCTCGTGAGCTTGGAGAAACACTTTGGCAGCCCTTTTTTGGTAGCTGGCCCTGACACCCGAAATCAAAATTAAAACAACAAACACTGCACACTCTGTTCAAAGATTTGCTTATTCCACTCTCATTTCCAGACGGCACTGGCAACTCACTCTCTCCAGATATGGGATTTTACTCCCTTCAGAGGATTCCACTCGTTTGGCTATCCTCCTATGCTTTTCTACACATTGGTACACAAGTCTGAGCGTAACCCTTCTCGTTGGACGTCACTGTCACGGGGGTTGGGGTCCACTACTCTACTTTTCTGGGTTTGGTGACTCAATTTCTCTCACTTGCAGCCCACCTGAACCAGTTCTCTCTCTGGCTGATTCAGTCCTGCAAATGGGACAATATTTTTGTCTCCCAAGTTCCAGAGACTTCCCATTCTTAGACTCTTTCTCTCTCTGGGTTCGCAAGAGCTTGAGGGCTCAAGTTTCTCAGGTTGTGTTCCCCAATGTAAGTCAACGGAAAGCACTTAGTAAAGAAGAAAGTTTATTGATTACACAAGCAAAGATTGTTTGAACGCAGAGTGGCTAATAAACAAAAGTAAATAACGTATTCCTAGTCTGAACTGCGTGCATCCCCAGTTAAATCTTACCCTACAAAAGTCTATTTCTCAGCCAGTGATGTAGCGTGGCTGAGCACCAGTCTTAAGTTGGTTAGAAATCAGAGTTCCTTATCTCAGCGCATTTCTTCAGCAAACTGACTGGCTGGCCCCTGCCCCCCAGCTGCGATCCAATACTCAGGGCATCAGTGGTTGAATGAATTCCCTATTGTCCCTTGATAGCACAGATCTCCCACCTTTATATCTTCCAAAGTTCTTTGTTCCGCTTTCCCGCTTGGGGGGACTCTGTGCTCCCAGTCACTTCCGCAGAAAAGGTTCATTTGCAACTCAATGTTTCTGTCTGGCTCTTGCAGAGGTGTTAGGCTTTTCTGAATCCACATCCGGCATATCTTTGTGTCTCTCCCTTTCATGAAGTGAGTTTCCAGCTCTCAGCTTTTACATTACATGATTGCATGAAGTGAGTTTCCAGCTCTCAGCTTTTACATTACATGATTGCATGAAGTGAGTTTCCAGTTCTCAGCTTTTACATTACATACATGTTTAACCTTTATGTTTACATATTTGTTAGACCTATAGTCTACATGTAGCCCAGTATCTCCTTGTGACAGAGACTCAACATGGGTTTTATAAATTATGCAAGCTGCCTCAATTCAAAGCAGACTGAAAAGAGTTACAGAAGAATCTTGTGCAACTGGGTAGCTGAAATGGCAGAAAAAATTCAATGTAGATGAATGGAAAGTAATGCACATTGTGTATTATTTATTTATTAATTAATTTATGATTATGATTTAATTTATTAATTTTATTATTATATTAATGTTATTGCAATGTTGGGTTCTAAATTAACTTTTTCCTGTTGGGAGAAAGATCTTGCATTCACTGTGATTCGTTCACTGAAAACATCAGCTTGTTACATGACAGCAGTCAAAAAGACAATGTTAGAAATTATTGGGGGGAGGGAGAGAAAATAAAATGGAAAATATAATGCCATTATATAAATCCATAGTGCACTCATCCGTTGAATACTGTGTGCAGTTCTGATCACCCCAGCGGCATTGGCGGTGTTAGTGGCAGAAGTTGAGGGGTAGTTAGGGTTTGTTTTGGGGTGGGGGTAGAATTTTTTTAAATGGAGAGTTTTGGGGAATGAACTGTCGTCCTAGTGGGGGAGGGTAGTGGGACTGGGTTAGGGAGGGGGGCATCTCCCTTGGTGAGAGGGAGGGACACTACCCCTTTTGGAGGGAGGGGTATCTTCCTGTGAGAGAAGAAGATGGGGAGGTTGGGGGGTGCGGGTCTCTCTCGGGGGCCTGGTGGAACAGCCCCTGAGGGGGTGGGTCCACAGTCATTTGGCTTGTGACAGGCCGGGGGAACTATCGTCCTTCTGGGAGATAGGTGAGATTTGTGAGACGGGACAGGTGTTTGATACCTGTCCTGCTCAATGGCCCCTGGACAAATGGTGTGGTGATTGTTAATCAGAGGGCCTCTGGCCTTGGCTTGGCGCTGGTTAACATGAGATCAGTTGCTAATAAGTCAACTACGGTCCGGGGGTTGATCCTGGATCAAGCAGCTGATTTCGCGTGTATTACGGAGACTGGCTGACCTTATTCCGGCTGGGTACTCCATCCAGCATAAGCCGCAGGGTGGGAGTGATATAGCCATTATTTTTAAGGATACCTGGTCTGTGAGGAAACTCCTTGTGCAGCCTATCATGCGAATTGAAGGCCTCCACCTGGTGATGGATTTGGCCAGAGACAGAGTGGGGTTGCTGCTGATACACCATGCACCTACTTGTACAGCAGCTTCCCTGTCCACTCTGATTGAGCTGAAGTCGGGACTGGTCTTGCAGTCCCCCAAGACAGTGATCTTGGGGGACTTCAATATCCACGCCAATGCCAGTCTTGGAGGGGTGGAACATGAGTTCAAGGCCGCCATGGCAACCATGGACCTCTCTCAGGGGGGACATACCCTGGACATGATATTTTGCACAGGCCTTGAGGCGGGGCATCCGTTAGTGGGGAAAGTTTCAGCAGTGCCCTTGTCATGGATGGATCATTATCTCCTCCAGGCACATCAGCCCCCGGAGAGGTGCGGAACCAGTTTGGTTGGTTCACCCCTGGAGACTTATGGAACCAGAGAGGTTCCGGAATGCCCTGGGGGATGTATCCTCTGGTCTCGATGACCATCCACTCGATGACCTCGTAGCCTTTTGCAACTCTGTGCTGACGGAGGCTATCAACCGTATGGCTTCTAGGCATCCACTCCTGAATCGCTGGCAACACAGATCCCTGTGGTATACAGAGGATCTACGGCAGATGAAGTGTGAAGGGCAGCGGTTAGAGCAACGGTGGCGTCGTTCTCGTACTAAAGCTGACCGATTGCGATATAGAGGCTGTTTACGTACCTATGCTGTTTAAGTACCTAAGCCTTCTTTGCTGCCCTCATTGCATCCGCTAAGTCATGTCCAGCTTTGCTTTTCTGGGTGGTGAGGGGGTTGCTCTGTCCGGTCTCCCACCACCTGGATCCAGAGTCATATAATGCTCACTGTGACTTGTTTTTGGACTTTTTTGCGGATAAAATCGCTCAAATTCACCATGGTTTTGACGCAGCACTTTTGACAGTGGGCGAACCAGAGGCAGTCGAAGCCCCATCTTGTCCTGTTTTATGGGATCGATTTCAGTGCGTGTCGCCCACTGATGCAGAGGGTGTTCTGGGGGCTGTTTGAGCCACTAGTGAACTGGACCCATGCACAGCTGGGAGACGTTGGGGCTGTTGCTGGCCAGGATAGTCAGTGCCTCCCTTAGAGAGGGCAGAGTGCTGGACTGCCTCAAGGAGTTGGTGACGCGGCCTCAGCTCAAAAAACCATCATCATCTGGATTGAATCAGCTTCCTAGATCCCTTGTAGTCTGGCTTTCATCCAGGTTATGGCACTGAGACTGCGCTTGTGGCCTTGGTTGATGACCTCTCCTGTGAGTTGGACCAGGGTCGGTCAACCCTGTTGATCCTATTAGATCTCTCGGCTGCATTTGATACTGTTGATCATGGGCTGTTGATGACTTGGTTGTGGGACCGAGCCGGAGTGAGCGGGACTGTTCTTGAATGGTCCCGCAACATTACCCCAGTGCTCCATTCTCTGCAGTGGCTGCCGATAGTCTTCCGGGTCCAATTCAGGGTGTTGGTTTTGACCTTTAAAACCCTGAACGACCTGGGCCCGACTTATCTGCAGGACCACCTCACCCTCCGGGTCCTGGATCGGCCTCTGAGGTCGGCCGGGGACGCCCTCCTTGAGGTCCCCCAGGTTTCGACTATGAGGAGGGCGCTCTTGGTGGCCACACCATGGCTGTGGAACTCCCTGCCGTTGGAGGTCCACCTGTCCTTAGACCTTCCCTCTTTCCGTAGACAGTGTAAGACCTGGCTGTTGTGCCGGGCCTTTGATGGGGGAGGCGGGTGATAGGTAGGGGGTTTGGTTAGGGTTGTGGTTTTTTCCTTCTCTGCCTGGGTTATTTTACTGTTTATGTGTGATGGCTTTATGTGCTTTATTTTGAGATGTTGTTAGCCACCTGGAGATGCGTAAGCAGGAGGGAATGGCATAAAAATGTGGATAATTAATTAATTAATTAAGAATATAGTGGAACTGGATTAGGTACAGAGAAGGACAGCAAAGATCATTACTAATACTTATTGTTAAAAGTATTTTTTCTCAGGAAGACTTTGCATACAATGGATTAATGCCCTGCTCAGACCAGAAATCTGGGAAGGTGGTTAAGACTCCTAGGCTGAGAACTCAACCCCTTCTTCTAAAGGAAGCTGAAGGCTGGCTTGTCCCTTTCATCCTGGAGTGGGGTGACTGCTGCAATGCTTTTCTGATACAGGGAGAGAAAGATGGTTGTGAATGTTTAGGCAGAAACGGCCATCCTGTAAGGCTTGCATATACCTGCATATAGTTACTCCAAGCTTTACCCGAACCACTTTACCCATTCAAATGCCTTGGGAGAACATCTGTTTGTGTGGCCTTTCTGGTTTCTTCAGTTTTTAATTGTCATGTAGTGCCTAAAACCCTGGATAGATAACTTTTAGAAGCATAGCTGTCCCGGCCTTCCCATTACCTTGTGTTAGAGTAATGGTGCCCCATGTGTCAGAACAGAAAAGCTGTGCCTCTTGCTTGGAGTCATCATTCTGTCATTGAAGTAGCTGATATTATAATTTTGATAGTTGGAATATCCTCTTTGTTGAAATGTCTCTTGATAAACCTTCTTGACTGAGAGCAGAGTGGTTTCCTTTGAGGAAAGCTGTATTCACAGCAGTAGTGAAATTGGTTGGTATACAGAAACCGTTCTTTTAATTACAATATTAATGCATACATAGGGAAATTTCCTTGTTCAGTCTTCTAGGAGTAAGTTATTTGGTGATTGTATTGCTAAAAAATGGATGGCTGACGCTCGTTTACAAAATAACATTTTAGCTTTTGGAGCCAAATCTCAGTATTTGTACTAAACTAGTTTCAGATTACTGTAAATGAGTTGGGTGGTCTCAAGATAATTTCTGGTAACTTCTTGTTCCTGTTTGCAAAACAACCACATGCTTTTGCATATTTTTTTAATCCTGAGGCTTTCTCCTGGAGAGAGTAGAATTATCAGCATGAGGATTGGGCTACATTAGGAGCGGTGTGTGTGTGGAGGGAAAAGTTGACTAGATGAAAGGCAGCAAACATTTATGATCTATTTTCTCACAACAGCTTCAGTTACTAAATTCTTTTGTTGTAATTTACACTATTTTTTTCTTCTATCTTTTTTAGGCCCTATGAGAGAAAGGGAAAGCTAAGCATGCTGGAGCAGAACAATGGATTTCTCCTTCTCTTTCATGCAAGGGATCATGGGAAACACAATTCAGCAACCACCTCAACTCATTGACTCAGCCAACATCCGCCAGGAGGATGCCTTTGATGCCAGCAGTGACATCACTGAAGATGGTGGCCAGACACCGTATGAAACTGCCCTGCAGCAAGGCTTCCAGTACCCCACGCCAACCACAGAGGACCTACCACCACTCGCTAATGGCTATCCACCAGCAATCAACATGTATGAACCTCAAGCCAAGTACCAGACGTACAGTCAGTATCCCAACGGTTCCGCAAATGGCTTTGGTGCAGTTAGGAACTTTAGTCCTCCAGAGTACTATCAAATGGAAAACTCTAATGTGAGACCACATGAAGTTCTGGAAAAACATTCCCCACCACAGCTACCCCCACCTGCTTCCATACCACAAATGGTGATTCCAAAGAAGACGGGTTCACCAGAAATCAAATTAAAAATAACCAAAACTATCCAGAATGGCAGGGAATTGTTTGAGTCCTCTCTGTGTGGAGATCTTTTAAATGAAGTACAGGCAAGTGAGTATGCCAAGTCAAAACATGAAGGGAGAAAGGAAAAAAGGAAAAAAAGTAGCAAACATGATTCTTCCCACTCAGAAGAGCGCAAGTCGCACAAAATCCCAAAACTAGAACCAGAGGAACAAACTGTAAGTAGAATAAGAATTTAATCTTTTTCCGTTTCTTTTATTATTCATTAGGGGATTAATCTAGTACTGCTTTTTAATTTCTTTTTAGTTTTTTGTGGATTTTAAAAATATAGTTTGATTGTTTGCCACTACAAAGCTCATAAGTAAGAAATTATGATTTTAGGTTGCACTAGCACCCAAAATGTGCTGGGTGCTGAAGCCAGAGAAGATGTCTGCAAAAATATAGTCTAAAACTATTTTTAATTCTTTCAAATTTAAGAAGACATTGGTTTAAAGCAGGGGTGGCCAAGAGGTAAATTGTGATCTACTGGTAGATCACAAGCTAATCTCTTGTAGCTCACCAAGTATGGAATGGGTCTAGCCTTTCAGAGGTTGCCTTTGGGGAAGAAAGTGGGACAGGTGCCCCAGGGAGTGTCCCTGGTCAGGAGATGGGCTAGGAGAACGTTTCCAGTGCAGTGGGGAGGGCTCTCTCTCTGGGTGTTCTTAAACAAGAGCTGCGAGAGGTAGGGGGACTGTGGTCAGTGCATGGGGCAGCAGAGTGGTGCCCACGCATGGGAAGTGTGTGGGGAGGGCTTCACACGGGTGGCTCCTGGCATGACAGCCCCGTCCATGGAGGCGACCACGCTGGCCTACACGGGGCACTCTGGATTTTTCTGGAGTGCTCTGTGTGTGGCCATGGGTGGCCAGCTTGTGGATCACAGGAGCGTGCCTCCTCAGGCACCTTCAAATGAACAGTTGGACACATGGACAGTGGGGAGCCATGTATGGACATGTGTCGCTTAAAAACACCCTCTGAAGGGAGTGCTCCTCTCCTGAGGCTGATTTCAGAGGTGAACTAGAAAAAATATTTTATTTGTTTTAAACTTGCCACCCATGAGTTTCATGGAGTGTCCCCTAGTTCTAGTACTAGCCGAGAGGGTAAATAACTGCTCCTTGTTTATTAGTTCCACACCACTCATGATTTTATGAACCGCTATCATATCTCCTCTCAGTTATCTCTTCTCCAAGCTGAAGAGCCCCACCCTACCAAGCCTCTCCTCTCCTCTCCTCCGCTTTTTTGACTGCAACTGCCCTTCCACGCCCATGATCATATTTGTTGCCCTTCTCTGTACCTTTTCTAGTTCCGCTGTGTCTTTTTTGAGATGGGGTGACCAGAACTGCACACAATATTCGAGGTGCTGTCTCACGATTGATTTGTACAGAGGCATTATGACCTCCTCAGTTTTATTCTGTATCCCCTTCCGAATAATTCCTAACGTTCGGTTTGCTTTTTTGACTGCAACTGCGCTGTGAATTTCATTGTATTGTCCACAACCACCTCCAAATCCTTTTCCTGAGTGGTCAGCTGACTGTCAGCAAAAATGGATAAAATTCTGTATTGGAGTCTTTTAACTATATCTTCCAGGTAGAGGAAATACCAAGATGAGAATTTGCAATTATCTGTGTACCTGCTACACAAAGTCCTTGGGTTTGTTTGGGGTTTTTTGGATGAATTAATTTAAGTAGCATTACTACAGGGCAAGAATACGTGTTCTGTCTTAATTCCCAATAAAATCCTAAAACATAAAACCTAACGGTTTTAAAAAAACTTTAAAGGAAGAATCACTCACAGCTGGAATGACTGGGGATTGGATGGAATAACGAGGCTGCCGTGAGCAGTTGGAATGGTGAGGGAATGGGTAGAATGACAAAGAGAAGGCCAATGGGAACAGCTAGGATGAGGGCTGGATGGAATTATTGGAAGGAAGTCACTGGGACTTGGTGGTATGCCAAGGAATATTGTGAAGTGACAAGGAGGAAACTTTGAATCAGGTGTAATGACAAGTGTTTGAATGAAATGACGGAGGATGCCACAAAAGAATAAAGATTCTGAGACTAAGAGAGTAGTTCTCTCCCACCAAAGTCTATGGGAGCTGAGCCATTACATAATTGCACTAAATGTCCTGTTGCCCCAAATCCTTTGTTTTGCAGATTTAATCAGTCAGCTCCCAGACAGTGGGTGGACTTACAGGGTGTTGCCTGATCTGCCTTAAGCCCTCTTGCACTCCCGTTTGCTGCTGAAGCTGCAAATGAGCCTTTGGAGAGCTCTCCCTGCCATGTCACCAGGGTTCCCCAATCTCTACCACTGATTGGTTGAAATAACTAAATTTTTAAACATTAATAACTCTTTTTTGACTTACCTAAATGCCATCAGCCCGCAATAGCACTTGTTGGACATCTCCAGCTACATGCCTGTAAATTTTGGGGGCTCAACTCACAAAGGCGAACAAGATATGAACTGCAAAAAAGGTAGGGATGGGGGGGGATAACCACTGACAATCAACTTTTTAATAATTATAACTTCTGAATGTCATAATGGATCTTTCAATTTTGCATGTATGACCCTCTCACCTTCTAGAACACATTTAAATTTTCAAAAAGAAAGCTCAAGCCATCTCTTCAAAAAATGGGCAATTGGTGTTTTAAAATGGAAAGTGGTCCTGACTTTAACTTTATGGCTGCTAATGCAGCCAGAAAATGAGTTTTTCTGTGAACACCTAGACTTCTTTTCCCAACCCAAAATGTGTCTCATGCAGTCCCTGATCCATGACAGTGTGGCTACCTCCCAGCTATTTGCTCTTGCTGACTCCCTGGTTTTACAGTATTCCCTTTACTTGCTGTACAAGGGCAAGACTCTCACAAAGAGAGTAGAGATGGTCTCCACAAGGAGTGACAGTTGTGCTGAGGAGACTGGGAAATGTAGTCCCACAAGATTGCTTGACATTGTAGTATGACAGGGTAATGTGACTGGGTGACTTCTACTGTTGTTGATATTAAGGTGAAGTGTTATAGTGGAGATACTAATAGAGAGAGGCCAGGGAGTGGGAGGTGTGGGGGCATAGAGTCTGTTAAGGGCAGTTGGCCTGTATTATGTCCGACCAGAGGGATTGGGTCAGGAAAGGTGTTAGATTGGAGAAAGGATATAGAAGAAGGAAAAGCTGGGAGCGAGGCTAGGAGGAGGAACTGGAGCCCAGCAGCGCTTCAAAGAGCCCCAGTGTCTACGGCTGTTGGTGTGTGCAGGGATTGTGGAGCAAGGGACTGAGTGCCGGTAGAGAATTCACCTGTGTTGATGGCTGGGAGCGAGGCTAGGAGGAGGAGCCGGAGCCCAGCGGCACTTCAAAGAACCCCGGCGTCTACGGCCGCGCCATAGGCGTGCGCCTTTGGGCTCGCGCCTAAGGGTCGTGCGTTCAAGAGTGCGCGCCCTTTGGAGCTGGGCCGAGTTCCTTTAACAGCTTCTAGTATGGCCGATGAAGCAGTTTAGTCCACAGTCACCCCCTAACAACTCCAAACAGCGTAAAATCAACGGCTATTTAGCCGCCGCTATACCGGCAAATAACTCCTATTCTGATGGGAAATCTGCCTCTTCCAGTAGTCCCGGGGGTTCAGTATTAACAGTAAGTAACCGTTTCTCTGTATTAGCTGAACAGTTTCTGTCACCTCCATCAGCCTCCGCTCTATACTCCTCACCTAGAGATGAGGAATCCCTGCTACAACGGACGGTAGTTGATGCTCGCCGCTTAGATTCCAAAGACCCTCTGTATCAGTTCCTCATTGACCATGTCGCATTGTCTTCTAAGACCTTGTTGTATACCCATTCCCGGTTTGCTAATCTCTCTGAAAAAATGGATCAAATGATAACTTGGTGGGAGCAAAGAAGTCAAATCAACAGAAGGCGAACTCTAGAAATGCAATAGATGTAGCTTCCCAGGAAGCACCATTGACTAAAGCCCATATAGGTATTGAGGGGCTACAACAACCCCATTTACTGGATGTTGCATGGGATGATAGCCCCGTTTCTTCATCTGCTGATAGAGCCTTTAGTCTGGATATGGCACTTTTATTTTCGGTTAGACGGTTGCCCAGGGGCCATTTACCAAACTGGTCATCAATACTGGACGTTGCTGAACATATATGTTTTATTCTTGGTCTCCCTATCACACGGCATATGATTGGCTCTGTGGACTATATACAGATGATAAAAGATAGATGGACAATAGTAGTATTATTTAGATCGTCGACCTTAGTGTCACAAATTTTGGAGAAAGAAATTATGTTTCAAGAGTGTTCAGTAGTAGCTCAAATAATATGTATAAATGTTCTAATTCGGGTTTTTTGGGCCAGGCCCCGGGTAATTTACGGGATGAAAATTTGGTTACTGAGGTGTCAACATCTGCAGTTCCAGGTACAAGAGCTCTGTATCAGGACCCAAAAGATTTGCTAAATTCGTCATTAGACCACCAACTTAAGTTTAATGGAGAATTGGAAATGGAAGTTGACCCAGTAAAGGGAAACCAGTCGGTATTATATCAGCTGATGGAGGAACAAAAAGGTCCTTTAGATCAACCCTTAGATGGTAGGGACCTCTTCATTAGTCTAGTTCTTGTTGTAAGGAAACTAGCAAAATTGAAGGAAAGAGTCTCCCCATTAGGGTGGGCTAGAAATAAAGGGGAAAAAATTGCTCCCTTGGATAATAGGCCTGGAACATCACAGCCCCACTCTCATATATCTATTGGTCAATCTGAGGGGGGAAGAGTTGTATTTAGCCCTAAAATAACCTCCCAACCAAAGACATCTAGTAACTCCTCTATAGTTATTGTTGAAACTGAGGAAGTTAGTGCTCTCACTCAAAATGTTCTCCTAATAGGGAGTGACCTGAGGGAATCAGTGACTCAATTAGATATGCAAACAGCTGCGTTTTCAGACTCCTTGCCTTTATTGGAGCCACATGTAGCAGGAGAAATCACACAGGCATAGACTTCGGTTCTGACAGAAGGGGCTGTAAAGTGACCTATTTATACCCCTGATGTGTTTCTGCTTATGCTTTGTTGGAACATATCAGGGTGGTGGTCCAGAATGAAAGATCCAGACTTTCTAATTTTCTTAACAAAATTCGACATCATACTTTTACAAGAGAATTGGGCCCTAGATGACTTAGTGGTGCCAAATTTTAATGTATTTTCTGTGCCCGCTACGCCATCTTTCAAGCAGGGGCGACCAAATGGAGGTTTAGCCCTACTAGTACGGGCGGCATTGGAAATTAAAGTAACTGTTTTGGGCTCAGTTGGGGCCCATTTATCTATTTTTCATTGTTTACTTCCCTCAAGTTTTGAATTTATTATAAGTAATGTTTATATCCCTCCTATCTCGTCTGTTTTTTACTCTTCTGATTTATGGCTTTTATGGTCGAATTTAATGGAGTTAGCTACTGATAGATATGCGCAAATCCCAGTAGTAGTGTGTCGGGGGGGGGGGGGTTGTACTTCAACACCAGGATAGGTAACTCCTCTACTCAATCGGTGGATCTCCATCTGGATGAGTTTGCTCCTTTTGCTAAATACCCAGTACAGTCATCTAGGGACTCGGGATGCAATAGAGTGCAATAGAGTGCAAAAAGACCAGCTAGAACATATTATGGCTACTTTTGATTTATGACTTCTAAATGGGCAAACTCAGGGTGACCTTGCTGGGGAATTTACTTTCCATGCTCCATTTGGCTCTTCTGTTATCGATTATTTTATGATAACTGAATCCTCAATCGATCTCGTTAAATCTTTTCAGATTTTACCCAGATATGAGTCCTCCCATTTCCCCATATTGTTGGAATTATTAATTCCTGTTAATATTTCAAGCGAGGCTAGGACTGTTAGGCGGCTAGAGGGTTGGTGTAGGGTTAAATGGTCTGACACCGTGAAACGGAGTTTTAGTACATTTATTTGTAGTGTAGAAGCGGGGATTCTTTTGCAAAGTTTCCAGTCTTTACATGAGTTCAGCCAGACTGAACTGATCTTTAATTCTTTGTTAGCTCATTTGACCCCATTGTGAAATTCGTTAAATCTCTGAGTGAGTCTACTTGGAAATCACCAGGCTGGTTTGATGAGGACTGTCATAAATTGAGAGGTTGGCTGAGAAAGCATACTCAATTCATGAAGGTTAATCCCTCAAACTCGGCACGCTTAGTCTTTTTTAGTCTCAGACGTGACCATCATAAATTTTTGCAGACTAAGAAACGGGCTTTTCTGGAAGCCATTTGGCTTCGCCTCCTAGAGGCAGCAAATGCAAGATCATCAACATCTTTTGGGAATCTTATACATCTGCATTTAGGAGGGAAGAAGGTGTGTGGTGGGCAAGGGCTCATTTCTAAGGCAGTTTGGCAAGAACATTATGTTGCCCTTTTTTCCCCGGTAAGTTTATGCTTGCCTGAGATTCAGATTGCTTCACATGACCAGTTTCCTAGCTGGCAAGAGGTTTCCAGAGAGGAGATCTTGGTATTGATTCAAGGGCTTAAGCAGGGAAAGGCCCCATGGCCCGATTATATATCCGCTGAATTAATCAAAAGTGCCCCGGAATGGTGGGCCAGTATTTTGGCTGCACTGTTTTCTCACATAAATTCGGTTGGACGAATTCCTGGAGAATGGTTAAAAAGTATAGTTTTACCTATCTATAAAAAAGGGGATCCCTCTTTGCCTATAAATTTCCGCCCAATTAGTCTTATAAGCACTTTGAGCAAGTTATACGCTAGGTATTTACCTGGGAGACTACAAGCTTGGCTAGACTTAAATCAAATTATCGAACCAGAGCAGGCGGGCTTTATGCAAGGGCGTTCTACAGTTGATCAAGTCAGCCTTTTATATTCTTTATTGGGGAAATATACTAAGCATCAAAAGAAATTGTATCTTTGTTTTGTTGATTTAAGGGCTGCCTTTGATCTGGTTAACAGAGAGCGTCTTTGGCTAAAGCTGAGGGTACTACAAATTGACCCCAGATTATTATACCTTATTATCGCATTACATACAAACAGCTCTTTGCAGGTTCGATATTCAACATCAAACCAGCTTACTGACAGCGTGGATGTGAGGAGAGGAGTAAGGCAGGGATGTATCCTCGCCCCCACGCTGTTCAATTTATATCTAAATGGGGTTATAGCCCATCTGAATTTGAGCGACTTACATGCACCCAAAATAGGTGATCGCAGGGTGCCTGCCCAACTCTATGCTGATGACACTATTCTTATGTCTCAGTCTCTGATAGGTCTAAAGAGAGCCATGAATTGTTTTAATGCATATTGCAAGCAAGAATATCTAGAAAGTAATTTCTCAAAAATCAAGACCATGATTGTTGGGGCTGGAGTGAGATTTCAGCCTGTGAAATGGTGCATAGATAATTATGGAATAGAGCAGGTTAAGTTGTTCAAATACCTGGGCATAATAATTGCTGCAAATCTTACCTGGTCAGCCCATTTCAAAGCAGTTGTCGATATTTCAGCCAAAACGATTGCAGTGATTATGAAGTTCTATTACTCAAAAGGGGTAAGTTGATCCCCTCGGCGTTAAGACTTTATAGGGCAAAAGTAATTAGTGTGATAGCTTATGGGTTTCCAATTTGGGGATGGGACTACTTTGACAAGTTGGAAACCATCCATAACAAAATTTTATGTGCGTTATTGGCGGTCCCTAGGGGCACGCCGCAGATATTCACAAGGCTTGAACTTGGTTGTCCCCCATTAAGATCAATTATTCTTCGTTTATGGTTAAAATACTGGCTGAAAAATGTGGTCTTTGTAAATTCTGAAAATCCATTAACTAGATTAGCGGTGCAGAAAGGATTAATGGAAATGCAGACCCGCAGGACTCTGGAGGTAATAAATAAATTAGGGCTGGCGCTGGATCATCTTAAAGCCAAAGGATTTAATGCTGCCATAGGGTTGATAAATCAGAGAATTGTGGATCAAACTCAACAGATGGAAAATTCTGGGTTAGTTTCCCAGAGGGTGGCCCCACTGTATAAAGATATAGGAATTCCCT
>QEPC01006548.1:3804042-3828787 GCA_003113815.1 Sphenodon punctatus | reverse complement strand
ATTGCATTGGTTTCAATGGGGACACAGCGCCCCATTGAAACCAATGCAATAAATCCGGCACCGGTATACCGGATTTAATCCGGGAAACCGGTTTTTGTGAAACCGGTAACCGGTAAATCCGGTACCCGGTAATGGGTCCGGTGTCCCGCCCCTAATATGTTATATATAAATGAGCCTCAAAATTTGGTAACCTAAACTGGATACATCGATGGTAAAAAGCCTCCAAGTTTATGGATGTATTATTAGTTGAGGAAATCATGTGTTCTGAACAATGGATGTTTTGTTATTTTTATATGTTATGTTTTATTATGTGATATGTTTTATTCTGTTATTTATTTGTTTATTTGTGAAAACCTTCGGGTTATACAATAAAGATTATTATTATTATCTCCCATCGTTTCATATACTCATAAGGTGTTTTTATAAATACAGAATGGGAAGACTGAGGCAGTGAGAGTCCCAAGCAAAAGCTTCTGCTTTCCTCCAGAGCTCAGTGACATCGTTCAAGGGCACTGTTTGGTTTTGGTTACATTCATGTGTGTTTGGCAGCAACCTTTCCTTTCTTAAGCAGAAATGGTGACTTCAGGTGTCTGAGAATAGACTTTCCTCGTACACACAGGTCAAATGTTTCATGGGCTAACTCCAACAGCCCACATCCTGTTGATACTGTATAACTTGTCAGGGCACTTTTAGCAAATCTAGACATTTAGTTTAGTGAGTCTTCTAAAGTATTTTTGGGTTTTACAGTTTCCTTGCTACCAATTTGAAGCCTGTTTCAAAGTGAGCATGTATTTCTTCTGGAAATGATTTGTTGATTATAGCATAGGATTTGGGGATCAATTGAGTGATTTATCAGTTAATATTTTGAGATTTTGCCAGATTTGATCCATGTTGTTGGGCCATAGTGATTTTCACTAAAATTTAATTATAGTTACACAAGATTGCAACTTCAGTGAAGGGCATTTCAAACTTTTCTGTTTAAACAAGGGGAAAGAATGGTTTTTATCTTAGGAACCATAGAACAGAGAGAAAAATGGGAAATTGCATGAGAAACTTCAAAGGGAGCTTGAAATTTTGGTTGGTGTAAGTTATTAATTAGATGGCAGTCTTAGCCATTTTTAAAAAAACAATGGCTTCGAAAACAGACCTTTTAAAAAAATATTTTGAATCTCAGGATCTAACCATTTGCTGCCTCCTTCTCATATAATATTCCTTTCAAATCTGCTATTCTGGTAAATGTATAAATTCTGCAACAATATCTGGTGTTTCCCCTTCAGCTCAAGTTTTTCTCAAATTCTTGTTTTCTTATCTGCCTGCCACCTTTGTTGTTTTCATTCCTGCTGAGAAGATTGTTAATACTGAAACTGAACCGACCAGCCATTTGTCTTTGTCTAGTGTTGGCAAATTTTCCTGAGTTTCCATTAATATAATTCTGTAATATAATGCATACAACCCCTATTGCTGCTTTTCTTTTCCACCGTGATTCTGCTCTGTAAGGGTATGAAATATATATTTATTTTAAATTTATATCCTTCACTTCCCTGAAGGCAAATGGGTAACAAATTACAATAAGTAAAAGTTTAATAATAAAATAATAACACATACAAATATATTTAAAATAACCCTATCATCATGTGCCAAAGCACTTGGCCAAACAGTGCATTTCCTCTGAAAGACACTTGGACTTTGACAAACTTCTGAGGAAGGGAGTTGCAGGCAGCCACTGAGAACATCTCTCTGTGTAACCTTACCAAATGAACCTAATGGGCAGACGGTACCCGCAAGAAGGTGCTCTTGGCTGACTTCAGGGTTTGTGATGGAGCATGGATGGGATGTGCTCTTTCAGATATGTGAGCATATAATAAGTATGAATTGTCTCTTTTTATAAATAGGCTAACCGATCAGGTGAAAAGGCCAGTGAGGAAATAGAACCCAGAACTCCCAACATGATATAACCTCCGAAGCATAGCTAACTCAGCTGTGCTGCTAACTCTGTTACATTCTTCTAGCAAACAGCTGGTTAATTTTCTAAGCAGTGTTTCACATCCTCCTCTAATGAATTAATTTGGTCCAAATGTTTCTGCAGGTGGTAGTATTTGGCAAGAGGGTGGGAGGGTGTTTGATATATGTGCATGCGAATGATTTTTATTTTTCAAGTTTTCTTGTTTAAAATAACTGATTTAGTTAGCTCGCTCAGTGAGAAAACCCATAACACATTTTTTTTTTTTAAAAACTACACATAAAGGAAAATAGAAATTACAAATTTTAAAAAGACTGCTGCAATTGGGGCACAGCAAAACACACCCAGTTGTGCAACAAACATGTACTGCAACAAACGTGTACTGCTGTTGTGCAGTTCAACCCATCTGTCAACTTCCCATGACTTGAAGGAAACATTTAGCTACATCTTTGGAACCTTCACTCTGCTGTATTTCTCCCTAGCATACATTGTGCATCGTTTTTAAATTTTAAAAATAAACTAAAATCCTATTTAACTGTTTTCCTCTCTGCTACTGTAGAGAAATGTTTGTGTCGTAACAAAGAACAGCGATTTCTGAGAGTAAACAGCATGAGTTTACAATACGTGAGAGTTTTTAGATGGTTTAGTGTGAAGCATGCAGTTATGATTATTAGAGGGCTGATGTGTAATTTCATTGGAACAAACCTGCACTTTAAATAACTAATTGAAAGTGAATGGTAAATTTGTTTCAATAAAATACTGCATTTTCCCTCCTCTCCCCTTTCAGTATCTTCATTGGTTGCCTATCTTCCACAGTGGCAAACTAAAGGTTCTGGTCCTTACTTTTAAAGCGTTTTAAGATATAAGATCTCTCTGCTTATTTGTTTTTAGCATATGCACTTCCTTCTTCTGCCTTTACCACTTACACAGAGTGCTACCCAGCTGCTTCTCTCACAGGTCCCTCCTCCCTTTTGTCTGTGTCACCTGTTACGTGCACAGTAAGTCTGTCCTCAAACTAACTTACAAAACCGCTACCCTTTTCTCTCCTGTTCCTCTTGCTTCTGCCTGAATGTCTGCAGGAAATTGCCATCTGATAACAGATAGACATGTGGCTAGCAAATGATACTGAAAAGAACCGACTGATATTTCAGTTGGCAAATGTAGCCAATTACAGAATATAACTGCATGTTCTTACCTGTTTCCAACATCATCTCTCTTCTGCACACTCTCCTCTCGTGTACTTTCACTTTCTCTTCTCCTTTTCTCAAAGCCTACTTCTTCCATCAGGCCTTTCCTAGTTCCTCATTCCTTTAGTCCCCTTCCCGATCGTCCCATCATCACCTTACCCTATGTAACTAAGCTAAGCATGCATACTTGCAACCTCATGCCTTCGTGAATGTATCCTTGTCTCTCCCTCTGTTGCCTCCACCCCTCATCTCCCCTCCCTCGTCTCTCTTAGATTGTAAGTCCCTCAGGGCAGGAACCCTCTCTATTTTCAACAGTTGTAAAGAGCCATGTACATTGCTGGCACTATATAAATACATAATAATAATTAATAGTGTGTGGGAGTTGAGATTTCTTTGAAACTGAACAGCGCCATGAACATGGAACGGTCATAAGTTCAACATATTTTACTAATTATTTATGTCCATTCTTGTTTTCTCTGTATCTACCATCTCTTTACCCGTTGACTTTTTTTTTCTCTCCTTGTTGTCCATTTCTTAGAGACCAAATGAGAGGCTTAGCATGCTGTCAGAAAGACCAAGAGAAGATATGATATTGTTGGAGGAAACCCCGGTTAGTCCTTATATAAATTAACATTTTCTGGACTTTTGGCTTTCTAGATATTGTTATGCTAATTTATTAGATTATTAATTTTTTATAGTCTATTGTCAATCGCAGTTATTGGAAATGCATTTACAATCAATGTGGCCACCATTCGTTGTAGTTGTGTAAGTTGCAATATTCCAGGGGAGGGTAAAATTCCCAAGCCCAAGAGCTGCATACCAAAATTTTCATAGTCAAAAACCACAAGATTCATTACATCGATCATCATGAATTCCCTCTATCCCAGGGATGGAGTAGTGCAGCTTCCCCCAACTCCCCCCTCAAATTAAAGCTCTGGCTCTTGAGCAGCAGCAATAGTGGCACAGGGCATGCTCCCACAGCCCACATGAGGCTCCAGCAGCTGAAATGGCAGCTCAGTTTCTCTTGCTCCTAAGGAAGCCTCATAGATATGCCCCCAAGAAGCCACTTCTATTGAGAACCAGAGTACAGTTGCCCAAGAGCCACACATTACTCCCAAGCCACCATTTGCCCACCCTTTGCTGCATTATTTTGTTACCACTAAATTGATATTTTACATTGGTTGAGAGAGCTGGGTATCTTCTACCCTTTTTTTAGAGGATCTTGTCTCAGTCTTTGATTTGTCATCAGTGAGCCACATAATTGGATTCTGAACACCTCCTTTTGTCATGGTCTTAAGAGAGGACTCTGTCTCTTTGCATTTGACTTTCAAACATTGATTCTGTTTAAAATGACTGAGAGAGAAACTAAAGTGCCATGTGGTGGTGGTCATATTTTTTCTTTTTGTGCCCTTGTGAATAGCATAAGCTTGGTTTGTTCTGTACTTGATATGATGATGTGCTGCTTTTACAGGTCGAGCAGCACTCACCTTCTCTTCCAACACAAGTCACAAATGATGTCAAGTTTCAGGTTGGTGATCTAGTCTGGTCCAAGGTGGGAACTTATCCTTGGTGGCCTTGCATGGTTTCAAATGATCCGCAGCTGGAGGTTCATACCAAAATTAATACAAGAGGTAAGTAAAGAAAACCATTGAATAAGCATGTTAATATTACATCAGTAATTTTGTCTTTAATAGATAGGGAAAAAGCCAAAAGAACTTGTGGCAGCTGGAAGTGGCCTTGATAGGAGAGAGAGGACTTGGTGGAAAGCTGGTTTGAGTTTTTTGGGTGTCCAGCATTCAGGACCAGGTACACTGGATTTGGACAACATGTAAACATAGTGTTGATTTTGACTTGAGCTCTGGTTGTTCATAAGCCACAAGTTTGGCAACTACCAGCCTAGGTCTCAAAATGATGCATGGGTGATGTTCTTTGAGGACTTAGACTGTCAATGTGTGACCCTATAGTATCAAATACAGATAAGGTGTTACTAGACAGAAAAATAATTGCATGCTAAACCACTCTGTGCTGAAATCAATGACCTCAACTTGATCATGTATCTTGTTGGACAAGTATTTTTCTTGTATGTTTGAGCAGCTACCCATTAGTCTCTATCAGCTGTTTGGCGACAGGTGAGCAAGCTCCTCCAGCTTGAACCCCACCTAACAGCAGGGCTGCCTGGGCCGACCAGACTGGAGCCGACCCGTTACCCCACATTGGCCTGGGTGGGGCAACACTAGCCTGCGATGTGTCACCAGCTTCTCCGGCAGATGTGTCACATAGCAGCTGACTGCCCATCCCATGGCAGAAGTTAGTGAACAGCTGGCAGCCGCCAGCCTGACAGTCAGATGCATGTGGGGTAATGTGAGGTTAGCCACAGGCTAATGTGGGGTAAGGTGGGCCAAAGTGGACTAACATCTCGTATGACCTTACCCTTTCTGAAATAGATGTTTGAGGAAAAGTGAACTTCCATTCTGTTCCTGGAACTAATCTAATGTTGCCATGACCATCTGTAGCTTTCATTCTGCGAAACCTGCACTCCTTGTTATGGTGTCTATTTGCTACGTTGCACTCCCTGTCCGTTTGTGGCTTTAACTTTCAAATGCAAACATTTTCTCCCTCACCCACTCCCATAAACTGATCACAAGCCAGTGATAAGCTATGCAAAATTTTATTAGTAATGAAGCAGCAGGAAAAGTGGAATGGTATGAAGTGGTTGTGTACTACATCAACTACCTATGTCCTTTATGTGCTACACTGGCTTTGAGGGCGAGTATGTATAAAATCAGCCATTTCTTCTGTGGAGGCTTCTGCTGCTTGAGTACTGGTCCAGAGGAAGGCTCTCGTAGTCAGATTCACTCTGTCAGCCTGCTGCAAGGGTGTCTGGGTTGTCCTCGTTGCAATCCATTGCATTAACTGCAGGTACTGTTCCATGGTTGTCCCCCTTATCTTCTTTGTGTGGTGATGATGGGCCTCCCCTTCTGTGGGCCCCCTCATAGGATTTGATGGCCTGGCTTGAACAAGAAGAATACATTCCATAAATTGGTGATTGAAGCCCGAGGCAGCCTTCAGCTTTGCAGTCGCACAATAGGTGAAATATGGGCCAGAGAACTTGCAGTACCCTTTGAACACCTGCTTATCCCTGCAGAGGCTGCATGTTCTTGGATCTGGCATAGGTTCAGTGTCCTCTGATCTTGGTGCAGCTTCAGTTCACCTATATGAACACTTTCACTTTTGGACAGCTACAGTTTATTTGCCCCATGGCTCCTTGGGTGACTGTTCCCACATAGACCAATGGGTGCACTACCACTTGTGGGATTTACTGCTACCTGTGCCAATGGGCATACTAGTTTTGTGACCTGTAGCAATGCAATCCCTCCCCGGGCCTTGCACTTCCACCCCCTCAGACTCAGCATAGGCTGCAGCATCTCCCTGCTCCTTCTCTGTAGGACAGACACACAAAGTTCACTTTTAGAACCATGTTCTTGCCCTTTAATGAGTACAGGCTGGGCTTCAGGCCCCTCTTGCTGCATTTTTTCCATCAGGACAGAGGCATCCTCCCCACCCTCAGAGGTGTTCCCTATCCCCTCAAGCTCTGCTTCTGCTAATGAGGTTTCTGCCTCTCTATTCTCTCCTTGGCCTCCAAGATCAGTAGGTGCCCCATGTGTTCCTATCTCCCACTCAGCTGTGGCCATAAGGACTGGAACCCCCAAAGTCATGTCTTCCCTTACAAGGCTGAAGATGTGCTCGCCTGGGCCGGTCATCATCAGCCCCTTCCCCCTGCCTTCCCTCAGGTTAGACAGAGCCATCAAGCTCGCTGACAGAGCCATGGTGTTGTCCCCTTAGAAGTGAAAATTGGGCTTTTGACTCCCTTTGTTGTTTTGGCTGTCGGGATGAGACATGCTGCTTGCCCTCAGAGTCCCGTCTTTTGTTCTCTCCCTACCTCAAACTGGACTTCAGCCCTGCTTTGTTGCACTGGTTCTTGTGGGACTGAGGCACAAGTCTCCTTCCCTGAGCCGCCTCCAGCCCCTCAGTGCTGTTCCCTGACGGCTGCAGCCCTGCCATGTATCATTTCCTCCTCTTCCCCTATGTGTTTGCTCCTTGTGACCGGATTGAATTACAGCCATGTTAGTAGCCCAATCATAAATATTATTTCCAATAAGCAAATCACAGCATATGTCAGATACTACAGCTACTTCACTGGGTCCTTTGCAACCATCCAACTCCAGATCAGTCAGCGCTTTGGGGACAGTAATGATTGGACCCAATCTGTTTAGGGAAATTGTCTGGTCTGGCAGGATGCATATTTTTGGCACCAGTATTTCATTTACCCCGGTGATATGCGCCCCTGTATCCTGCCATCCCCTGCAAGGTTTTCCATTCACATGAGCCTCCCTTATTACCCCAGGTTCATTTTTTTTTAAAGTGGAAAAAACAAAGGAAGCAGGGACCCCCTCTGGGATCAGCTGAACAACAGAGATTAAGTTCATCAGTACAGGTGGCGATGATTCCTCCTCACTCTTTTTACTGTGGCAGTTATGTGCAGTGTGCCCAGGCTGTTGACATGTGTAACAGTTATTGTTCTGGGGACCATTTGGTTTCTGGGCATTTGGATTGCCTTCCCTTTCCTTTGTAGATCCTCCTGGATCCCCACTATGTATGTGTTTGCCCTTCCCCCTATAGTGGGATTTGTTTTCAGCATTTTTGCTATTGAACCCATTTTTGGGTTTATCACCTTTTTTGTTTTGTTCCCCATAAGCTAGTATCTTAGTGGCAGCATTATTCATCTGCTCTTTTTCCAGCCTTCCTGGGCTTGGTTATTTTGTTGTCTAAAATGTATGCTTTTAACACTGGAGAGCATATACTAAGAAACTGTTCTTAGACTTGTTTTCCCTATCAGCTTTAGACTCTCCCTTGAGCCATTTTACACCAAGTTCTAACAATTTAGTGGGACAGTCATCAAAAGACATTCCCTTTGTTTTCTTAAAAGTACACAATTTTGTTGATATGTTTCTGGTGTAACTTGGTATTTTGTTAGCACATCATTTTTAAATTCTTCATATTGTCATCCTCCATCGGGTTTGGTATTAAATACATTGTATGCCTTACTGGTCAGCTTGGGAAGTAGGATTCTGAGCCAGAGGCTCTAGTGAATTTCTTCTTGTCTGAAGATTTTTTCAGCGGTTCAGATATGCATCCCTTCTTCTTGTACTGTTGGAGGAGTGCAGAGTAGTTTCTGAGTATCTGTCTTCTGTCCCTTTCTGGAGTGTTGGTGTGGTTGTTGTGGAGGACTCCTCCATTTTCTAGTTAGTACCTCGTCGTGGTTCTGCTTTGCCTTTCTTTGTGTCTTAGCTGCTCCAGGTTCCATTTGCAGTTTTTCTGCATGCTCATTTTCTTCTGCTTTCATTTTCTCCAGCTCAAATTTCTCTTGGGCTGCTTTATGCTCCTGATCCATTTGCAGTTTTGTCAATTTGCACTCATGTGCCATCTTTAGTTTCAGTATCTCTGTTTGAGATTAAGTTTCTGTTGGGGTTTCTGCTGGTGGGCTGTCCTCTGATCCTGCTGTTGGAAGCTGCTCTTTTTGCTGAGCTGCATGTGCCTTTATAGACAGAACAAGTTCTGCTTTACATTTCTCTTTTGTGTCTGTTCCTCTTTTTTGACACTTTTTTATTAGTTGTTCTTTGTTCATCTTGGACAGGCCCTTATGCACTTCCATTTTACTTGCCTAACACTGATTCCTGAAATAAAAAACAAAACAACAAACTAACACTACAATGTTTGCCTGCTTCCTCCAAGTGTAGGAGCTGGCTACTTCACTTTTCAGTTCCTCCATGTTGGTACAGTCTTGGGGTTTAATCCCTTTGGTTGGCCACCACTCTGATGGGATTGGGTCCTCTCTGCCCCAGTCTAGGCTAGCTGTGACTTAGCTAGCTAGCTGCTACATGTGTGCTATTATCATCTGCAAAACAAAGAGCCAAGAACTCCTGAACCTGAACCCAGTAATAATAAATCCAGATCCATTTCCAGAAGTGGAGAAGCTGCCAATGAGCATTTGGCCAGTGCAAGCTGCATTCTGCTCCCATTTTGAGAGGGCTAGGCAATTAAGTGTAGCTAGTGAGATCGTGGGATTTGGACAAGGAGTAAATCTCACTTTGTGTGTCATCAGGTATGAATTCTTCTTGTCATCCCTTCTCTCCAACCTGTCCTAAGAAATTCCTTTCTACCGATCTTCAGAACCAGAAGGACTTAACCATCCTTCACTTTCCCACATACATTTTGAATTTTTATATCCTGCCCTATCCTTATGGCTCAGGAGAGCTTACAAGTCAATAATGTTTGTTCTATTTTTTTTAAAAATACATCCAACCATCCACACTCTATTCCACCCACTGCCTCATCTCTCACCTGGGATCGTCCCCTTCCTTTTCCTGCCCAGCTTCTCCTGTTTCATGCTCACCCAACAAACTTGCACCAGGTAGAGTTATGTATACTATTTGCATGGCGGGGATTACAAAGATTATAACTGCCTTCCTTTCTATAGCCTTCAGTCCATTTATTTGGACTCAGGGAGCGATCTCCCTCACGACCACCAGGAGGCAGCATAGACTTTCTACTGGGCATGCGTAGGGAGAGCGCGCCCTTGCTTCCCCAGTCGAAAGTCTGCCTCTGAACTAATAGGAAGTGCAGCGGGGGTGCTCCGCACCCCATTAGACTTTCGTTCCCCCTGTCTCCTTATGAGGAGGGGGTTAGTTATTAGTTTAGGACCTCCGGTCAGCTTTTTTCATTAAGGACAGGAGTCCTTGGTGCAGGCCGCTCTCCTCTTTCCTGGTGCCGGCCTCCGGGTACTGCCCGGTGCCCCAGCTAGTGGCATTCGGCCCCCGGGTACGAACGGCCCAAATCCAAACCGAGGAATGGCAGAAACCACCAAAACCCACAAAGCGGCCGCACTGCGGCCCCCCAGGAAAATGCTGGGTGCGAAAGCGAAACCATGAGGGAGCAACCGGCCCAGGCCGTGGCCCCCGTGCTGCAAGCGGAGGAGCCACGTGGCACGGAGGTGGAGGGGCGTCCTGCAGTTGAAACGGAGGAGATGGAGGAGGAGGCAGAATCATCTGCCTCCTCACAAGTAAGGGGACAACCCTGCGGAGGCCTTTCAGAGACTCCAAATGGACACTCTCAGATCTATGATGGGGGTTCTGGCACGCATTGAGAATAATCAGAGAAGAGCTCAAAAGCGCAAATCCCCCCCTCTCAAAGCCTCCTTTAAGGGAGCCTCCAGAAAAGCATGTAAGGGTAAACAAAAAGCCCCTCACAAGCCACAGAGTCACTCCCTTAGAGATCTTTTAGGGTTGTCCTCAGAAAGCGAACAGGGGGAATCCCCCTCAGAGGAGGGTGAGCTATTGGGGTCCTCTTCTCAATCAGAAGCTACACCCCAGCCCCCACGCAAGAAGTGCAAGACCCTAAACAAGGAAAAGTCTCCCCCTTCCAGACTCTCCTCGCCCTCGGGGGGGTCTGAGGAAGATGAGGACCAGTCCTCTAGGGCTGGGGACCAGGACACCCCCAAATGGGAGGATATCCTTACAGCAGACCTTAAAGAGGTGAGCAGAGAACTCCCCTCCGACCAGGGACCCAAACTCCTTAGAAGGGCCCAGCGGGTTCTTAGAATAACTCCTAGCTCCCAAAAGAAGAGGGAAACCGATTCTTCCTCAGATGATGAGGACTCCGACAGGGAGTACATCCCCAGGCTCAATAAGGACAGAAAGGGGGTCATTTTGGATCGAGCTTTTGAAAAAAATTATTAAAGCCCAGTGGAAACAACCCACTAAGACAGCTAAATTATCTAGAATCCAACAAACCTTATACTCCTTTTCTAAACAGAGTGACTCTATTTTCAAGCCCCCAAAGTGGATGCGACAGCCGCCTCCCTAGCCCGCCAGTCAGTTTTCCCCTCCTCGGAAGACCTCCTCCCGAAGGGACCCCACTGATTAAGGCATCAAAATTGGACTGCGCAAAAGCTATGAGGCCTTGTCGTATACATTACAAATGGCCACTACTGCTTCCTATGCTTCTCGAGCCATCATGAAATGGTTCAAGCTAGCTAAAGAGCCGGATATCTCAGCTTCCCTATCCCGCAAGTAGGCCGCTAATGTCACACTCGCCCATGCCTTCCTCATGGATGCCTCCATGGATATGGTAACCTGGGCGGCCAGGGGAATTAACGTAGCAGCACGCCGCTGTTTATGGCTCCACTCCTGGCGGGCTGACTCGCACGCCAAGAACCTGCTAGTAAATAGCAGATTCAGGGGACGTAGACTGTTTGGATTGGCCCTGGACAAGGCCCTCACAGAGGCCTCCAACAAAGACAAGAAGCACTCTCTTAACCAAGTGCAATCTTTCAAAACCTTTTTTCGTCCCTTTCAGAGATTTAACCAGGGCCACAAGCGGCTCTACTCCTCGTATAATGCCTGGAGCTCACAGCAGCGCGGCAGAGGTTAGAGAGGATGTGGTTCGAAGCCCAACAGGTCAGCTACACAGTCCTCTTTTCCCAAGCGCCCCGGTTCTCCTTCCGGAGACAGGAGTCCTGATTCCTCAGCCACTTCCTCCCCAAACTACGGTCGGTTGGGAGGAAGGCTACTACGCTTCGCCTGGCAGTGGAACCGAACCGTATCCGATACCTGGGCTATACAAACGGTAACAAAAGCCTATTCCATAGAGCTCAAGTCCACGCCAAAACAATTCTTCCGTTTCTCTCCTATCTCGCGTATTCCTAGCAAACACAGGTCGATGCGATCCGAAATAGACAGGCTGAGAGCAATGGGCGCCATAGAAGATTCCTGTGGCACGAAAAGGGAAAAGGCCTTTATTCACTTCTTTTTCTTGTGCAGAAGAAAAGTGGAGAGCGGTCCTAGATTTGAAACGGCTCAACAGATTTATCAGATGCCAGAAGTTCAAGATGGAGACCTTGGCATCGATCACCCTCGCGATATCAAAGGGCGACTGGCTCTGTTCACTGGATCTGAAGGACGCATACCTACATGTCCCCATCCTGCCAGCTCACCACCGATGGCTCCGCTTCGCCTACGACAACCAGCACTGGCAATACCAAGCCCTCCCTTTCAGCCTCGCCTAAGCACCCAGGACATTTACAAAGATCTTAATTCCCCTCATTGCAAATCTACGCCTCGAGGGCATAGCAGTCTTCCCTTACCTCAACGACATCCTGGTTCGAGCAACATCACAAGAACTAGCTCAGACGCATCTACAACGCACCATTTTGTACTTGAAGAGCCACGGCTTTCAGATCAATCGCTCCAAGACCCATTTGAACCCCTCCCAGAACTTAGAACACTTGGGGGTAATATTCCACACACTAGACAGAGTATTCATCCCAATCTCCCGACAGCGCAAGATCAGGACTCTTATATCTTCCACGCGATCACGACTACGGACCCCCCTCCGGTCGTTGGCCTCCCTGCTAGGTTGCATGATCTCCTGCACAAGGCATCTGCAATGGGCTCGATTCCACACACACACCCTTCAACAGCTGCTCCGCCCGTGGCAACTGCGGATAATCAACAACTCCCCAATTACACTTTCAGTCCCAGCCAGGACTCCGCAATCCTTCAGTTGGTGGGAGAACCCTGCCCGCTTCATAGACAGAGTTGTTCTGACAACAGATGCCAGTTTCTTCAGATGGGGAGCCCAGCTAGGCTCCAACCTCACGCAGGGGTCTTGGTCACCCACAGAGGCCTCCCACAGCATCAACTGGCTAGAACTCAGAGCCATTCGATTGGTCCTCCACAAATTCCTCCCAATCCTGAGGGGTTGCCACGTAGTCGTCTTCACAGACAACACCACTGCAATGGCCTACGTCAACCTCCAAGGGGGATCTCGGTCGAGGACACTTCACAAGGAAGGTTTCCGCCTTATTCTTTGGGCGGAATTTCATCTGCTTTCCCTGTCAGCCCTCCACATAAAGGGAGCAGACAATATCGAGGTGGACTGGTTGAGCCGACAGGTCCTGACCCGGGAGAGTGGTCACTCAGCCCGACCGCATTCCAACTAATCATGGAGATGTTCGGCACACTGATACTCGATCTCTTTGCCTCTCCAGCCAACCACAAGTTGCCTCGTTTCTTCAGCAGGAACCCTCACCTCAACTCCGAGGCCACCGATGCCCTCAGCCAGCTTTGGCCTCAGGGTCTCCTTTATGCCTTCCCTCCGTTTCCCCTGATCAGCCGGACAATTCACCAATGCAAGCTTCAACAAGTCACTGCGATAGCCGTAGCCCCCTTTTGGCCCCGCTGGGGGTGGGTCCCGGACTTGCTCAACCTGTCACATGGAAACCTTCTCACCCTCCCGGTCACGCAGGACCTCCTATCTCAGGGTCCCCTAGTCTACCAGAAGCCGGAGTTTCTAGAAACGAACAGCTTGGCTGTTGAGACCTTAGCTCTACAGGGGCTGGGTTACTCCGACTCGGTGATACATACTCTTTTATCAGCCAAGCGAAAATCCACATGAAGGTTAATCCTCGAAGTTCGGGGAAGTTCTTTCTTTGTTTCTTTCAGTTCCAGTTCTTCGGCTGTGATACTCCTGGGGAAGCGAGGGCACGCTCTCCCTACGCATGCCCAGTAGAAAGTCTATGCTGCCTCCTGGTGGTCATGAGGGAGATCGCTCCCTGAGTCCGAATAAACTCCCTGGAAGGCTACAGAAGGGCAATTCACAGGTAAGAATCCCAATTGCCCTTCCTCTGTCTCCCAGGTAAAAAACAAACAAACCTGCAGGACTACAAGCTGAGTTGTGGCTGGGGAAGCAGCAACATCTGCAGCTGTTACCCTCCCCCACCCCATATTCTCCATAAACATTTTTTAAGAAACAAAAACAGAATTAACAATAAATGGAGTGGGGGGTGAGAAGGTCTTCTAAGACTACAAAATCACTACCAGGTGGTCTCCAGCCCTTGTCCTGAAATCCTCCAAATGGACTCTGCTCTTTTGGTAGCCGTCTGCAGACTTTTAGTACTTGGGAGACAGAGACAGGAAGGTGTGGCTCAGCTGCAGGTGCTGCTGCTTCCCCATCCACCACAGCCCAGCTTGTAGCCCTGCAGGCTTCTTATTTTATTTTATTTTTTAAACCAGGGAGATGGAGAAAGGAAGGCAGTTATAAGCCTCTTGCCCACATTATCCGGTGTGGAATCTCCTGGCTGGGAATCTTCCTTTTATCTCCGAAGAGGGGCGCAGGGTTCTCTTTTTAAAAAAATTATAAATAGCTATATTTGATATGTATGTTTGTTTGTTACAAATAAAGAGATGATCACATATATAATAAAATAACAGGTGTGTTCACACACAATATTGAGATTGAAGACAATAATACATGAAAAAACATACAGTTGAAGCCTCACTCTTTAAGTATATAAAGTAGTCAACACATTTCAGCTGAGAGTCTTCTTTAAGGCTTTTCTTCATGTAAGAATTGCCAGTTGTAATACATATACGATAGACATAGAAAGAACAGAAAAGTGTATGTAAACCTATCAAGCCTGATTGGCATCCAGCTAGAAAAAGCTTCTATAGGGTAATTGAAAACTAACTCGCAAATGTTTAGTCCACCCAGTGGAAGGGAAGAAAACTTCTCACATCCTTGTATGACACCTAAAAAATTCTACAAGGGCACAGGATTAAAAACGTCATCAGCCAGGTCCTGCCACATTTTCTCTTACGAATGACTGGGCTCAAAATCCAGCCCTGTCATTTGTAAGAGAAAATGCGGCAGGACCTGGCAGATGACATTTTTACGCCCACGTTCAGAGATAAACATAAGATTCCCAGCTGGGAGATTCCACGCCGGGAGTTTGCCGGGCCAGGTAATGTGGGCAAGCAGCCATAATCTTTGTGACCCCAGCCACCCCAACATATAACCCTAACTGGCCCGAGACCCAATCCCTTCACAAATTTATGCACACAATTTCTAGGTTAAAAGGTGATCTGCTCATTACTTTATTGATAAGCTTGTAACAAATGATTAAAATGTACCCTGCCCTTATTCAGTCACAGTGCTAAGAGAAAGAGGAGGCAATTGCTTTTAAGATTTCCTTACCTTATTTGATAGTATGCTTTCAGGAGCAGATGGTTAGCTTGTTTTTGGCTGGAAGAATGCTTTCCTTCAAGAACCCGTGCATGCTGGTGGTTGGATGGGGCCAACCCATGGGAGTTTGTTGGGAGAGAAGGTGGAGGGTTTAGCATGTTCAGAGCTGTCTCTGCTGAAGACATCAGCACAAACAAGACACTTCTGGGGCAGAAAAACACTGGTATTCCTGGGGGCTGTCAGTGTCATGGGATGGCTTGGTCAGGCAATGTAAAGGTAGGATTGGACTTCCATGCAAGTGTTCCCTGCAAGTCATTCAGCAGAGGACTCATTGTGGACTCTACTAAAGCCCAAATACAACAAGAAGGAGTTGCTTCCTGTGCTGTAAAACAGCCTCAATCATATGTGGCTGCCAGATAATTGCCTGGCTCAGGTTAGTGTGGAATTTGATCCATATCTACTTAATGTAGTCCTTGAACTGCTACAGAGTTAATTTGATCCATTAGCAAGCCACAGTTCATTTCTCCTTTTCCCTGGTCACTCTCAGGCCCTTGACACCCTCTCGCCTTTTCACAATTTGTCTCTCAGCCCACTCAGCCAGAATCTGTTCCTCTTGCAGCAGATTCCTGATGATTGCTTTCAGGGCCTCTACGCACCACATAGTCTCCCCTTGTACCTACTGCACCCACTCTTCCAACCATTTCCAGTATCTTGACCTGGTTATCATGTCATCTGCTAAATATATAGCGACATGACAGCATGAGATTGAAGCAGACCAGACAAAAGCCCTTTCTGTTGGAACAAAACATGCCCCTTAAATAATCAACACACACCAAGCTGTCTGAAGCACATAATCATCTAGAGACACCCCTGCCCCCCTCAAAAAGGCCGCAAAACCAGCACAAGCAGTTAGACAGCCAGTGCGTCATAAAAAGCTCACCAATTGTGTTCTAAACATGCAAACATTTAAAGGTGGTGGTTCTCCCCCACGGTGCCATGTCTGGATGTGTTGGCAGCTCCATTTTATAAGCCTTCAGCAGAGTGTTCTGTAGTCCCAGAAAATTCATCCTCCAGCCCAGTCTCCTCTAGATCCTGAGTCTCTGTACCAAGATACTGTATGACCTTGGGAGACTGGGACAAGTCGAATAGGAACTAGCTTTTGGATTAGTGGGAGCCAAATCCAGGGTTATGACTTGATCCATCCAGTTCTGAGGAGCTGACAGGCATGGACTCTTGACACTGCAGGGCTGCTATGTTATGTCTCTACAGTACGCCAGGCAACCATCTAATTAGAAATCTGCTGGGAAATGGTTCTATTCCAATAGGTCTGTCCAAGAGCCTCTTAATAATAAATAATAATAATAATTAATCACCATCATCATCATCATTTTTAAATAGCACCCCCCTGCCATGGCACTTGGAGTGCTTTACATAACAAACACAACTTTAATCCTCACAACAACCCTGTGAGATAGGTTAGGCTGAGAGAATATTGGGCGTGTTCATCCCATCACAACTTGATCTTGGGCTTGTTCATCCCTTCACAACTTGATCATCTTGGCTGTGGCTCACATTCTAATGGCTATTTGAGCAAGAAAGGTTTTAGGAAGTGTAGTCTCTTGTGTTGAGGGGCTTGGGGGGCTGCAGTACACACACACTGAACAAGGAGACACCACTCATTCAAGGTTGGGTCACTAGACTTTATTGCTTAGGGACTGGAACAGGGACAGTGGATCCAAACCTGTCCCTGGCAAGGAGAACCAGTAACATAGACCCTCATAGCTAGCCAATGTGGTTCTGAGGCATTGAATAAACTAAGAGTATAGCTACAGGTAGTGGAAAAGGTGAACAAAGGAAGAGAGGACAAGTCAAGGATGTTGATTAGATCTTAGCTCTCTTAGACAGTGTGAAACGCTCTGCATCTCAAGCCAAGGTAGTATCCATGGCCACTATTAGGAAGCCGCCCTTTCAGGCTTGTATAAGGACACCGACCGATATATCCTTACAAGGTCTTTTTGCTGGTTGTAGCAGGGGGTCTTCTCAGGGCCTCACCGGTCACTGGAGAATTAGCATACCCCGCTGCCACGCCTATTCAGCCCTGAACCAGTCTGTCTCTTACTCCTGGAATCAACACTCCATAGTCCATATGAGAGTCAATTCAACAGTCTCGTTATTCTGTGCACATACAGTTCCTTCAACTCTGGGCTGCTGGCTCATCCACCTCCACCCTGCAGGCCCAGGTCAGGTTCTCCACAGGTACAGGAACAACACTATAGCATCAACCCCCTAAAGTCCATAGTAGCCAGGCCCTTAGGCCCCTGGCTCACAATAAGCCTTCCCAAGGCAGGAGGCTCCCTCCTGGGCAGAGCCTTCCCCAGTACCTGAGCCCACTCAGGTCCTTCTCTGCGTCTCCTAGCTTCAGAACCCTGGAGAGCGTAGAGTGGCCAGACAGCTTCTTGGCTTCTTCAAGGGAGATGTTGCTCTTTTAGCTCCCAGGCAGAGACTACCTTCTCTCCATCCTGCAGCCTCTTATAAAGGAAGAGTGGGCGTGGCCTTAAAGGGTCAGCGTCCTGCCTACTCTGTCAGGGTTTCTCAGCCTGTGTCCTCTTCGGGGAGGTTTCTTGGCATGGGCTGGTGTCCCCATGTTGTTGTTGTTATTAGCAAGCATTTATATAGTGCCAGCAATGTACCTGGTGCTTTACAAAGTAATTGAATAGACACAGTCCCTGCCCTAGGATTTACAATCTGAGAGACGGGGGTGGGAGGGAGAAGAAGGAAGGGGAACAGAGGGAGAGACGAGTGTAACATTAATGGGATGCGAGGTCCCAGGTGCACGCGCTTGGCTTGGTTACATCAAGAATGATAGCTGGCTGGTCCTTGTGGTGAGGATATGAGTACACAGACCTTAGGTAATAGACTGGATGGAGGGTATCAGCAGGAGTTAGCTGAGGGGAGCAAGAAGTCGGGGAGGACAGAGCAAAAGAGGTGGGTCTTGTGCATGCACACAGCCCACTGGCTGGCACCCACAGCCCCCTCTTAATGGGGCAGCAGCCACAGTTTTAATGGAGCTGCAGGTTACCCTGGACATGACAGGACTTGTCAGAACATGCCAACAGGGAAGTTTTCCAAATACAGGTGAGGTAGGTAGCAAATGCGGGTGACTGGCTACCTGTGACTAAGGTTCTTGAATTTCCGTCTACCTGGTTGTCACACCAAGTGCCCCCAGATCAGTTGTGACCCTAGTAGCTACTCAGTCCCAGAGCAAAGCCAGCAACATGTGTAAACTCATTGTTACCAGTATCTTGGAGGTAGTTTAGTCACATAAATTTATACCATGGGTCAGGTCTATGCTAGTGTGATGACCAGGAATTTCCCTGTGCTGTCTTTACTCAGTTTGAATGACACACAGACATCAGCTTATAAAGAGAAAGTTTATTAAAAAAAAGCTTAAGCTTGTCAATGAGAATAGGAGCTTATGCAAAAGTTGCATAAACAAAATAAAACAGAGAATTATCCAGGATGACTTCCCATTAAACACTGAAACTTTCAAATGTTCCTACAAACAAACAGGATGAGCTGTGTTTCTGAAAATTTTACTATATGTTCTCTTAGGAGATAGGGTGGTACATGAAAAAGTTCAAGTAGATCCATTAAGTCAGCCCAAAGTTATAATGATTTTAAGGTTAATTGGTTTGTCATTGAGTCGTACCCTTTTCTTGCAAGGCGATATCTTCCTCATTTCAGCGGGCTCTGCCTCGCAAATTCACATGCTTAGGCAGCCGCAACCCCAGGACACTCGGCTGAACCTGACTCTGCTCAAGCCGGCTTTTGCCAGGGTGTCCTGGGGTTTCTGGCTTCTGAGAGGCAGAGTGAAGATCAGTTTGGACAGTGGGAGAGGTAGGAAGGGGGACAGTAAGTGGCTGATAGCCTCAGGATGGACCCACTGCAGTACGTGTGCAAGGAGCCTCGTAGTTGTTTACAGTGACAGCAGCTGGGCAAGAGAGTCTCTTTGCCAGGAACTTTGCAACTGAACTTTTCTCCAAAGAACAATTCTCCCCCACTCCCTTCTCCAGCATGAAAAAGCCAAGTGAAGGGGTTTACTTGCATCCCTTGTCCCAAGTGCACGCATGGGCCCCCACCTCCAGTAAGTTTATAAAACCTCCTTTGTTTCAGCAGATCTGTCTCGGGCTGCAACTTCTCTTTGAAAGCACTATTTAGGAGCTTGTAGATTGCACTGAGGAATGGGTGGTTCATATTAGAAGCAAGACACTCCTCCTTTTGTGGGGGAGACTCCTAGAGAAGCCTCTTAGGTGCAGTTCTAGTTCTCCATCTGGAGTGTCACACCAGCCTCCTGCAATGCCAGTTGCCTTCTATTCCCTTGTGCAGATTGCTTTCTCCTTCCTCCCCTCTTCAAGCCCCCCAGCCTGAAAATCCATCAGCCACTGGCACACCAAGCTGCAGGTGTTGATGTCAGTAGCTAACTAGCCAGATACCCTGCTGGCCGTCAATCTCAGCAGCTGCTGGTGAGCTGTGTCTGCCTCTCATTAGCTGGGGATTTGTGCCTAGGAGTTGCTTCAGACTGTGGTAGCTGGGACAGTGGAAGCCTTCTTTTCCCTTCTTCTTTGGTCAAAGACTTGCTGTTTCCTAAAGCTGCCTGCCTCAAACAGGCTGAATCACGAACATGGCAAATGGTGGAGGTATGGACATCCCATAAGCTGTATTACTAAAAGTTGAATTTGCATAAGAAGATAAGAAGTGCCATACTGGGTCAGACCAACAGTCCATCAAGCCCAAATCAAATCAAATTTTTTATTGTTTAGCCGTAGGCTTTTACAAGCAATACAAAACATACCACAAATAGTTAAAAAAACATATATCCTCAGCCACAATTCCTGTACAGTTGATTGTAGACAAATTAAATCTTATAAAAATATATATGAACATCCTCGCCAACCACACTAAAGCTCCTCCATACCAGCAGTCCAGGACCATTACTTCCTGACTATCCATCTCAGGGTACTAGGGTGGAGCATCCCCTCCTATGGGGGCATCACCTTTTGATCGCCATCCCCAAACTCACTACCTCCCAACGAGATGGCGAGGGCCTTCCAACCTATCCACCTCCAACCCTAAAGGTAAATAGGAGCCTCGCAACAGAAAGTGAAGAACTTAGTCTGGGGGACCATATAATTAATCCTTACTCACCAGGACTATCGCAACCCCTGCAGCCCGCCATTACATAAATATCACTGTCCACCTTCGATCAGGGGTTATTTGCCCGCCTAATGTATAAAATAGCTTGGGCAAAACTCGCTCCTGGCCTGGCCTGAGTCTACAGGATTTAGGAGGATCCGAGATGACTCCTTGGATAGATCCGACCCCTTGATATACCCCGTAAGGTACCTCAGCCAGGGGCCCCGAAAATAGGGGCATCTATAAAAAATATGATCCAAGGTATCCACCTCACACGTTTGGCATAGCTGGCATGTCCTCTGGGCCCGAGGGATTCCCCTATAACTCCCCTCCACAAGCGCCGAGGGAAAAGAATTTACCCTCATTTGGAAGAAAGCCCACCTCCTCTCAGCATTTGACCATGAGAAGAGATAGTACTCCCCCAAATTCTGCGACCTGAATGGGACATACGAGGGAGCCACCCTCTGTGCTGTTAACAGGGCCCCCTCATCTTGTGCCACCTGATCCTTATTTTATTTTTATTTATTTATTTCAACAAATTTCTACCCGCCCCTCCTGCACGCAGCCCCGGGCAGGTTCTTTTTACCAGACTCTTCACTGTAGCCAGGCCCAGAGGTTTCAAACACTATATTGAGAATCCCAGACGATGTACCTCCTCTTCCACCGCTAGCTTCCAGTCAGCCCCTAGCCCACCTTCAAAAGCCAGGGCAAGAAGAGAACGCTTAGCCGGCGGGGATAACGCTGTCCTGGCCCAGAAATTAATCGCGGCCTGAAGGGCATAGACACGCACAGGCATGCACAAAGCCTCTGCTCGCAGGATAGCCTGGGGTAGCCCTCGCAGGGCGCCTAAAATAATCCTCAAAAAGTTGTTTTGTATCCCTTCAAGGTGGGACATATAGCGCAACCCCCAGATAGAAAAGGCATAAAGTATCTGCGTAATAACTTTTGCTCTAAAAAGGCGCAGAGCTGGAAGTACTAGTTTGCCCCCCTGGCCGAAATTTTTTTTTACAATTGCCTGTGTTGTTTTCCTGGCTTGGTTAATAGCCCCCTCATACTGAGCTTTCCATTTTAGGTGAGAGGAGAAAATTACACCCAGGTACTTATAATTCCTGACCTGCTCTATGGGGTTCTTACCGATTGACCACACATGCATTTTTACAGCCCCTCTGGAACCCACCACCATAACCTTGGTTTTCAAAAAATTTACTTGTAAAAATTCCTGTTGGCAGTAATCTCCAAATGCTTGCATGAGGCGGCACAATCCTATACGCGTTTGAGACATCAGCACTGTGTCATCTGCGTATAGCAGAAGAGGGACTCGCCGATTGCCAATTTTAGGGGGGTGCATGTTTGTCACACTCAACACCTGAACCACACCATTCAGGAATAAATTGAACAAAACGGGGGCCAAAAGGCACCCCTGTCTGACCCCGGCCTGGACTCGCACTAGTCCAGATAAAGCTCCCTGGCTGTTACATCGGACTCGTAGGGTGTTCCCTGTATGCAAGTTAATCAGCAGGAACAGTAATCTTGGTTCAATACCCATCCTAGTCAGTTTCCCCCATAATCGTTCTCTACAGATAGAATCAAACACCTTTTCCAGGTTGACGAAACACAGATATAATTGTCCACGAGGAGTTGTGTATTTGGCTATCAGAGACGACAGTACAAGTATGTGATCTGTCGTGGCTAGGCCTTTTTGAAAATCTGCCTGCTCTGGCTCCAATATTCGGGCATCTTCCACCCAGGCCTGAAGTCTGTCCAACAGCAACCTTGTATATAACTTTGCTATAATACTAAGGAGGCTAATGGGCCTATAATTCTCTGGTAATTTAGGCCCCCCTTTTTTATAAATAGGGATGGTGATGCATGTTTTCCATGCTGGCGGGAAGGTTCCAGTCTCATTAAGGTAAGTGAATAGTGGTGCCAGAATCCCAGCTCACCATTCTGGGTTGTTTTTCAATACCTCCGGGGAAATGTAATCTGGGCCTGGAGCTTTCCCTGCTTTTAGATTAATAATTAACGGGACTAATTCTTCTGGCTCTATGGGGGGCCACTGTGGAAAGCCGTCCAATGACTGAATGGCCGGATCATGCGTTATCTCCATGGGTGATATATATAGGGACTCATAAAATTCCTGCCACTTGGCAGGTTGGACTCCGTCTACCATATGGACCCCACTATTCCTTTGTGATTCCCTTATAATTAGCCAGAATTGACGGGCATCCTTAGCCTTGGCCACGGAAAGAAGCTTAGCCCATTGTGCCTCTGCAAATAATTTCCTCTTGGTGGTCAAAAGCTTCCTATATTCTGCCCGCCGCCTCGTCATCCTAATCCTTAGGCCTTGATGCGGATTGGCCTTAAGCTCTCTGACCACTCTGCGAAGAACTGATCTAGCATCCCGGCAGTCCCTGTCATACCATGTCGGGAGTCCTCCCGCCCTTTGACACCCCCTCGGCGGGACCACGTTCACCCTAGTAATGATAGGGGTGAGCAAGGCAAGGAATTTCCTCAAAGCATGCTACTGTATCCACTCCACCCTCACTAACCGTCCCAAGCAAGCTTAGGGCTGGGTGGGGAGGCTGTAAACTGGTCTATAGCTATTGCCAATTCCTCAGACCATTTCGCTCGCACCACCCAAGAGCCTTCCACCACCCCTTCAGGAGTCACCATCGAGGGATGTCCAGCCCTCCTGGAGTTAGGCTCATCTATCACCAGCGCCAGAGGTAAGTGGCTAGACACTGGTGAGGGGACAACCTCCAAAGTAGCAATCATGGGGAAAAAATTTGATGTTATCAAAAAAAGATCTATTATACTGGACCCTTGGGGAGAGTGGAAGGTGAAGTCTCCCTCCAAATCACCCTCCACCCGGCCATTAACAATAACCAAGTCTAACTCACCCATTAGATGGTCTATTCGACTTTTTCTAGGGCCCACCATCTGGTCCCTAGAATGTCGGGGAGGGATATACAAGGGGTCGGATGTATCCATCCACATAGGCTACTGCCTATGTATCTTCCGTATTCCCCATCGGAGCATTAAAATCTCCTCCTATAAGAACCACCGCTGCTGGAAATCTCACCACTGCCGCTTGAATCTGATCCAAAAGAATATCCCATATATCGGGGTTGTAATAGGCTTAGCGGTCTGGTGGGATGTACACAATTCCGATAATCAACTCATGGCCAGAAGGGAGGACACAATACAAAAGATAAAAATAAGCTTTAATAGTGCTAAGACACTGAACCTGAGAGTTAAGCTTAGTGGAAATAAAAAAAGCAAGGCCCCCGCTGGGCTGCCCATATAATTCTGACAGATTTGCATCTAGCCAGTATGTGTCTTACCCTCTCCACACCTTCTGTGTGGGGGGCTCCGTCAACCATGTTTCCTGCATTAAAATCATATCATATTGAATTAAACAATTACAAAAGTCAGGGTCAGATTGATGAGCCCTCCATCCAGATATATTTAAAGAAACAAATGATAAGGAGGGGGGACTCTGGCTATCCGCTAGTCATTGTTTCAAAGGGCGAGCCGAGATTTTAGACCGATGCCTTAAAACCCGGCCTGAATGAATATTAACTGGGGGCTCGACAACCTCTGGGTATACTTTCCCCGACTGATTGACTACAGAACCATTGACTGATTGAACTAGACTAACTTCGGTTCTGTCAGCAGATAGAAATGACCCCTGAGGTGACCTTTGGGGTGAACGAGGTAACGGGGGGAGTGATGAGGATGCCCAGCCCCTGGGTCCCACAGCAAGGGATGGACTAAGGGCTTTCCCATCAAGCCCAGCATCCTGCCTCCGACAGTGGCCAGTCACGGGGGCCTGGGAGAAACACCCAACAGGTCACCATGGTATCCTTTCCCTGTGGGTCATCCCCAGGCTCCCGACAGTAAAGGGTTTTGTTCCCCAATCCTATATGGCTAATAGCTGCTAATAGAGCTATCTTCCAGAAACTTGTCCAAACCTCTTTTAAACTCAGCTATACTGCTGGCCTTGACCACTTCCCCTGACAGTAAATTCCACAACCCGATTGTATGCTGAGTGAAAAAATACTTTCTTTTGTCTGTTTTTACTCTGTCACCTGTGAGTTTCATGGCGTGTCCCCTAGTTTTAGTACTAGTTGAGAGGGTAAATAACCGTTCCCTGTTTACCAGCTCCACACCACTCATGATTTTATAGACCTCTATCATATCTCCTCTCAGCTGTTTCTTTTCCAAGCTGAAGAGCCCCAACCTATCAAGCCTCTCCTCATACGGGTGCTGTTCCATACCCTGGATCATTTTTGTTGCCCTTCTCTGTACCTTTTCTAGTTCC
>QEPC01006548.1:3784585-3802953 GCA_003113815.1 Sphenodon punctatus | reverse complement strand
TCAATTTGCTCTAGAACCTCCTCCAGGGTCACGCTGATTTGTGACAGTTCATTCAATTCATCACTTACAAAGTAGGGTTCCGGCGTGGGTATCTTCCCCAATATCCTCTGCATTGAAGACTGAAGCAAAGAACTCGTTTAGCTTCTCTACAATGTCCTTGTCCTCCCTGAGTGCCCTTTTTACTCCCTAGTCATCTAATGGCCCAACCGACTCCCTAGCAGGCTTCTTGCCTCTGATATACTTGAAAAAGGTTTTATTATTTGTTTTTGCCTCTTTAGCAAGTCTCCTTTCAAATTCTTTCTTCGCCTGCACCTAGATGCATAGATGCAAGGAGTGTCTCTGGAACAGCCAGGCGCTGTGCATCCTGCTGTCACTCTGCCTCCCCAAAGCTGCAATTCTGATGTGGCCAAAGCAGCTTTCGAGGGGATTCAAAACTGCAAGGTTTCAGGTTTCTAGCACTTATGTGCATTTTCCTTTTCTTGGTGTTCGGAAAAGGAATAAATGTATGCGTAGGGAATCAGCTATAAGAATATTTTTTGTGAGTGAATAAGTATATAATGCTTACTGTCTGATATGGGTTTGATAGACCCTTTGAATGTTTGGTGGTGGTATAGCTTCTTTCAGCCCAGGAATACCAACTGTTTGACCAGCTTCATGAATTTTAATCAGGGACCCATGTTCACTGTACCCATGTTCACTATTTTCCCCATTGGTGTCATGTCCCATGGGTCCCTGACTTTAATATGGTGATTGCTTTATTAATCATCAAGATATAATCACCTCTGGGGTGGAATGTAGCACAGCAACTGTGTCAGTGCCTCATGATGACACACTCTTATAGCTTAGGGTAAAAAGCAAAGAATCATTTACAAAGTGAAAAATCCTCATGTGTTTCATGCAGTTGGATTTTAGGTTCCAATTGAAATATGCTCAGAATACCCAGTCTGAAATCTTACAACCACAAATTAGGTATTATTATTATTATTATTATTATTATAAACATTTATATAGCGCCAGCCATGTGCCTGGCGCTGTACAGAACATAGAAATATACTCAGTCCCTGCTTGTGGCTTACAATCTAAAAGACAAGGAGGGGGAGACAGGGAGAGGGGACAGTGGGAGAGACAGGGGAGAAGATAAACAATAATAATAAGTTTATTGTGTGGGCAGTGGCCTTTGCAAACATACAATACAATCATAATAAAACAGAAAACAACATAACAGGGTACCAAAACACCTCTACAAAATAGAAAACAATGGCAGTAAGAATAATCTGCAGGAAATATGGCTCAAGGCAATACACCAATATGATTTTCCTTATATACTAGTGGCATGGTCACCCAGCCAGACAACCACAAATTGTCATTAAGCCTTAGTTTTATGTTGCATATGGAAACAGTAGTGCTTCTAGAAGTATGGGACATCTTGCTACTCCACTCAGGGATTGTAAATTAATAGGAGTAACTGGTGATTTAATAAAGTCCCCAATCCCTGCTTACCTCATGAGAGCCCATGTGATTAAACATGACTGCACATTCCCAATTCCTGCCTCACCATGCCCCCCTCCAAAGGTATACAAGGCTCTCTACCTGTGTATACCACATCTCAGAGAAAACACAGTGCCCCGGTTTGGTTGCCTGAGTTGTACCAAGGCAAAACGTATTTAGCCTAACCAGCTTCTTCTTAAGAGTTTTTGCTCCTGCACTCAAGCAGCCGAAAACATTAATTCCACTCTCTAACATCTAGCAACTGCAAGAATTGTTTACGTAGAATAACAATTTCTTTTCCTGAATATTTTTCTTTTCACCTGCTGATGGCTTCTGATGCTGAGTGCAGCTACTGTTCTGCTTTTTGCTGTGCAGTAGTACCAGCTTAATAGAGCTCATTTTCCAGCTGCTTCTTCTGACTAGCTATGCTACATGCCTAAGGAAGGGCCCTGTGTCGCATGAAAGCCTACACATTCTCACCACTAGAAGTTGACGCAATAAAAAATATAATTTGAACTACCCATCTCTTACATTTGGGGCCAACACAGCAGCCACCCTCTCACTATGATAAATAGGAGCCTGCACAATGTGACTGGAAGTTTTAACTTATTACCCTAGTAGTAGCTTCACTGGCTTTCTAGAATTTTTCCAAGGCTTACATCAACACTTTCAGTCAGGTAGCTGGTCTCTCTGCCTCTTAAGTGCATTTACTAAATCCTGTTTTGATACTTATGTCATATGTATCAATGTATCAACACAATGTATCAATGGCTGCATGATATAGTGACTCATTAGATGACACAATGTATTGATTACAGGGTGGGATTTGGCTGGTGACCCAGGGAAACTGCAGATGAGGGGAGTGGTGTATAGATGAGGACAGCTGCCCCAGTGGTACCCCCCTTCCCCCTCCTCTGCACACCTGACTCCCCCTTCATCCCCCTCCTCTCTGCACACCTGACCCCCCCTTCATCATCCATCTTTCCCATCTCCTTCTGCACGTTTGACCCCCCCTTCAAACACCCCTACCCCATCTCCCCTGTGCATACCAGACCCTTAAACCCTCTTTCCCCTCCTCCTCTGTACACCTGACTCCCCCTTCATCCCCCTCCCTTTGCACACCTGACCCCGCTTTCCCTTCTGCACACCTTATCCCTCTTTCCTCTCCGTACACCTAACCCCCCTTTCCCCCTCTTCCCCCTCCCTTCTATACACCTGACACCCCCCTTTATCCCTCCTCTGCACACATCCCCCCTCCTTCCTCTCCTGGCAGGACTGCAGATGAGATGTTTTAAAATCATGTTATTCTATTCCTCACATCTCAGAAAAGCATGGAAAATTCTTACCCAACAAAACTTCCAGTTTAAACAAATGTTAAATGCAGGATCATTTCTTAAAAAAATTATATTTCAAAAAAATAATTACACAACTATTTGCACTATGACAAAACTTAAAAAGCATGGAACCAACTCGCCACCTCAACATCACAATTAATATACTGTGTTAAACTCTGTCTTTCTACATAGGACAGTTTCAGTCTAATTTTATTAATATAAATGTATGGAATTAATAATTTAGATTTGTTTTAATTTTTAAAGTTCTTCTATAATCTCAAATTCTAAACTGTCCTTGAAAAGGCAGAGTTTATATAGTTGTGCATATGCAATGCTAGTTTGACTAACAAGTTTTCCTAGCTAAATTGTTACCAAAGCATAAGTTCTCAGAATTTTGACCAATTCAGGTCAGGCTTGAAATTTAGAAAGCAAAGACCCTGTCTTCCTTAGTGGCAAGCCTGATGATCTTCACATGCTGGTAGATGTAAGCAGGAATCTCCTTTCTTGTCTCCCAGTCCTCTGCATGTGTCGCATCTCTTTTCCTTCATTTGGTTTAAAACAACAACAAAAATAAACTCTTTTGATTAGTCAATGAGTAACTTTTGTGCTCCCCCAAAACAGCTTTGTTTGTTCCTTTCTGCAAAGAGCATTTCTGAGTCTCCTAAATTCGTTAGCACTTCCAAGACAGAAGATTCTGTTGTTCCTGTGAGGGAGATTGATGTTTACCTAGGTAGACTTCTGAGTTTCACCTACATTTCACATTTTATGGTGTTCCAATGGTGTTCTTGTAGAAGTACAGAAATGCAATTATTACGAAGTATGTAGATCAACAGTGTTCATCATAACCATATCGTAATTCAAAAGCTATGTACCAAGATTTCCATATGCCCAAGAACCACAAGACACGCATGCATATACACTCACAAATCTCTCCTGCTTCATGATTGGCTTGTGGGGTTGGTGGTCTGCAATCTTGGCAGCTGAGATTCTGAGGAGCAGTTGCAATTGAGCTGCTGAGACCTGGGCACTGTGAATTAAGACACAGGGTTATTAAGGTGGCGTAGGGCCCAATTGGATCAGTCCTGGCCATGAGCCACACTTGAATTGGCCAAGAGCCACGTGTGGCTCCTGAACCACAGTTTGTCCACCCCATCATGACTCTCAATTTGTCTTGACACTACCTCGAACCATGTTGATGAGGGAAATGGCAAGTTCCTTTTAAATATGGACAGCGTTTCCAGGGACATAACACAACCACCATCCAGACCAGCAGGAACTAGAGTGGTTCTGCAAGTTCCTTTGGATGACCACAGACAAGAAACAGACTGATGTGCTGAACCTAGATGTAAAAGCAGCTACATCTTAGCAAGAGGTGCATGTTCATGAGACCAAAGATCAGCATACATTAACCCTCCTCTGCCTATAAACAACTACTGTATTAAACTGCTAATGGAGTTTGATATACCCCAATTACATCACAGTTGAAAAATATAAATTTGATTGTTTTGAATATGACTACAGTTTAACATAAATTTTTTATTGCATTTGGTACAGAAATGTATGTCCAACACAAATGTTTGTGGGGTTACTACCCCCCCTTGTAGGGGACAGCACATTCATATGCAAATGAGATAACATCTTAGCTGTTAGCACCTGTTAACATCTCAATCCTCTCTTTATTCATAAGTAAACAAAGATAAAGTGGGTGATAACTCACAAGCAGTTAGTTTATCTGCATTTCAAAAGCCTGAGCTATCAGGAGCTTGTCTGCATTTCAGTAGCCAGTTGCCATAGTAACTAATGGTGGGGTTGAAATGATCCCTTCAGCATAATAGGATTTTTTTTCAACACAACCTTGCAAGTAAAAAAACATTATTGAAGCTTAACTTATGACCCTGTAAGCCTGGCTGTATGGTGCTTTCATTTTCCCATTATTTCCAATAGGGGTCAATCATACCCCATTAGTCTTCTAGTATTCGCCTTCAGATTTTTTTAGAAAAAAAATAACTGTGGGGGCATGAACCAGTAGGGCAGAATTTACCTCGTTATTTTTGAGGAATGCATGGAATATGAAGTGGTTCAGGTTTGCTAAAGAGGTTTTATGAATTTTTTTGGGGTACAATTTCCAGGGTACCATGCAATCCTGTAGTCGAAAGAGGGTTAAACACATGTTTGACACATAACTAGACACATGTTTGCACATACAAAAATCACCAAGAAATGCATGGTTTTAATACTGAAAACAAATTGCTAGCATTACAGATCTTACTTCCTGGTTTGGGCAAATCTTACTGTCTCAGTTTTGTGAACCATAAGAATTGCAAATGTGGAAGAGTGTTTTGGCTAAAAACACAAAGTGATTTATGTTGATAGAAATATTTACCAGAGCATGTTTCAATTTCAGGTGCCCGCGAATATCATGTCCAGTTTTTTAGCAACCAGCCTGAGAGGGCATGGGTGCATGAGAAGCGGGTTCGAGAGTACAAAGGACATAAACAATATGAGCAGTTACTGACTGAGGCTGCCAAGCAAGCCAGCAACCATTCTGAGAAGCAGAAGGTACGTACAGGACTAAAATCATAGAATGGCAGGCTGATCGGTATCTGAGTGTTGAGAAAACAGAGTGCTGTGTGCATTCCACTTGTGAATGTGATCATTCTTTAGACGGTTAAATATTTCTACCTGTTGGTTCACCTACATGGATCAGTTGTTATCTGAGCTGGTTGAATCCCCAGTACAAAGCTAAGATACAAATATTTTTCTCGCTCCTATTCTGAAATCTTCTTGCAGTGTTAAGCTTTCATAGCTGTCTCCCATTCCTAGAGACATTCACATGATATCTTAGGATGAATGAATGGTAGATCACAATTTTTGTGTGTTTTCATTACGAACTCATTGCTTAGAACATAGCACATATGTTAAAGGAGATACAATCACGCTTAACCACATGCTTGTTGACACAGTCAAAAAGTTTCAATAGATTAATGAGGCATGACTTCCTCTTGCTAAAACCACGCTGACTCTTCCCATTATGTCATGTGGATCAATATGCCTGATAATTCTGTTTTTCACAAATATCTCCAACCTTTTGCCAACACTTGACACATTTCCAGGGTTGCCTCTTCAGTCTTCTTTAAAAATTGGTGTTATGTTTGCTGCCCTCTGGTATAAAGGCAAATTTTAGCAATAGGTTACAAATTACCAATAACCATTCTGCAATTTCAGATTGGAGTTTCTTCAGAACTCTTGGGTGAATACCATACTTCTCATTTTTATACTCATTTCTATTTTCCTCATTAGGACTAGCTTTCCATTTTTTAAATGATTCCTTTTGGGCTCTAATGGCACCTTCACATATTGTGCTCGCTTATAACTTAAGCTCCATACACCCTCACTTTGCCTTGGACTTTCAGCCCCAGTCTTTGGGGCTAGAGACCGTAGGGGGCAGCCATCCTGTCTCCACGTGGTAGCACTTGGGTTATGACTGCAGGAAAACTGGTGGGCAATTGTTGCCAATGCCGTTGAATGGGGTCAGTTTTTCCTGCTCCTGCACCACAGTCCCCCAGTTCAGATGCAGCAACCTTTTGAGTGGGTGCAACTTTTTATATAGGAATGTCCCTTCCTGCTACATATATGTAGTGCAGCAGTGCTACAAATCAAGTGTGTCAGGGATGGGAATAACTGCTTTTTCACTAATCCCTTTGCTGGCAAATGAGTAGAGGGCAATGTTTCCGAATGGGGTGTATTTTCCCCACTCCTGTACTCGCTATCCTTGGCTTCCTGCAGCCTCGTGCTCCAGTGAAGGCAGCTGTTCATACAGCAATGGATTTTCCCACAGCATATTTGTAGCAGAACAGTTTAGTGATGCTTCTGGGTCGAGGTTAGCACCTGCAGCTCACTTCTTGCTCTGACACTCTGAATGGTGGTGATGTGAGGACTGCTTGTCGCAGAGGGACATGTGTTTATACAGGAATACTGCTCCTCTATTGCCCAGCGACAGCCCCAATCTTACAGTGTCAGGGCATCATTGTGGAATGAGGCAGCAAGCTGCCCCAACCTACAGAGGAAGAGGATTGGTGCTAAAAGACCAAGGCAAAGTACGGGTTTGTGGAGACTAAGTTATAAGTAAGCACAATATGCGAGTCTGTACAACATCTTTGCTTTGTGAGTTTAGGTTGTGGCCTTAACTTGCAGTTTCCATGTTTTGTGAAGCTCAAGTTTGTTAACCTTTGCCTTAACTACTCCATTAAACTGTAGGCTTATTATAAAAGAATTCCCAGGTTTTTAAAAAGGAAATGTATTAAATCTTCCATGCTGCCTCAATACCAATGTAGCCCATTGTTTCAGTCGTAGTATGCAAGGCTCTGTGAAGATCTTGACAGGGATCTTGGCTTGGTGCTTCTCTTTCAGCAACTTCTCAACAGCTGCTGCATGGAACATGCTCTCTTTCTCTCTGCTTATCCCTTCCAAAGGTTCCCCCCTGCAGGGAGTCACCCCTACTAATTACCTTGTTCTGTGTGTAAAATTCACCATTTGCCTCCCTGAGATAAAAAGAACAAAATGAGAGGATGGAAAAAGCAGAGACAAGACAGTCATAGATAGTTGAAAGTATTGGAGCAGCCAGGCAGAGGGGCACTGCTCACCCAGGAAGAGGTGTCAAAAACGGTGGAGGTGTGGGCTGCTACTACCAAGGATTCCGCACATATCAGCTGGGGTGAAATTGACCAAATCACAAATACAGCGGGTGCAATCCAGCTCCCAGAGACCTCAGTGGGAATTTAGCCATTGACTTCAGTCAGGGTTAGATTGTACCCACTGTCAGGAAGAGGTACTTCTCTGCAAGAGAAGCATTCTCCCTCATTCCTGCTTTTCCTTCCACCCTCTGGGGTTCCTCCTGGCATTCCACCTTCGCCACCCAGAATAGCCCTTTCCTACCTGTGCCCAAGAGCCTCGCTCCTGCTACCCAAAGTTCCTCTTTCCACCCACTCACGTGTCTGCTCTCCCACACGCCAGCCCCCCAGCCTCTCCCACCTTCCTCCTTGCCCTCTGCCTGCCAGCTACACACTAAAGTCACTATATCTTGTTCCCTGAATTTACCAGATTTTTTTTTAAAAAAAGGCACATTGACTATCCCAGCCATTGGAGGGAGGCATGATCCACTTTGCCATATTTTGCAGAGTACTGAAAAGCTTTGGGGAGCCATGATAGCCTCATCCTGGAAGCTGAGATTCCACAGATTCACACACTACAATCATGGTTGCCTGTCTAATAACTTGCTCCCCTGAATTTACAGGGATTTTAAACATGTTATTTTAGAGTGCAGTGACTGCCCCCTTCATAGGAGTGGGGATCTGCTTTGCCACATTTTCCAGAATATTGTGGGGCTTTGACCTCCCAACTCCCCTCCTGCCTATTGGGTGCCCCAGATTCCCGCTTCACCCCTTCTTCACCTGTACCCTGGGTGTCTGCCTTATCTACTGTCTCCACCTGTCAAACAGCATTTTGTGGCTCTGTGCAACTGACATAGAGTCTGGGTGTTAACTAATGAGATGTTAGCCTGCTACAGTCCGGGCTCAGTCAGTGCATCGCCCACTCACAAGTTTTGCGTTTCCAGCCTAAAAATGGGTAGTCCCAGTATGTCTTTCATGCGCTTGTAGGCAACTCTCACTAGCAGTGCCAGTGAGAGTGAGAGCGGGGAGAGGGGCAGGAAGTGGTCGCTCCTCAAACACTCTAGAATTTCTGCGCATGACACTCTGATGCTGGCAGAACTGGATGCGCAGAGGTGCTGCCTGAAAATTAATTGATGGGATGCGGACACATGGGTGCACATTAGTCTGCATCCGCCCTTACAGCTGGCTCCACATTTTCCAAGACCAAGCCGTGAGTAGGGGCTGTGGGTCCAGTGGGTGGCCATGCATCCGGTGGAAGCAACCACCTAATTAACAGGCAGACAGACACCCACCTGGTGTGGGCTAATGTCTCATTTATTAACATCCTCTGTTGCACTGACATCAAATGTTCACAGAGAGAGGGGAGCAGGCAGCCCTCCATGCTGCCTCACAGTCCTTGGTAGAAGAGTCCCCATGCCTCATCACTACTTCACTTTCCCACTTCAAACTTTAATAAATGATTCTCAAGAACCCAGTATACACCCACTTCAAATCTCCAGGGCACTCTCTCCCCCCCCCCCCCCTTTAATACCACTACCTGCACTACATATCCATCTGCAAGATTTCTTCTTTTGCCTCAAAATTTTAATCTTCTGTAACTCAGTCATCCTGTAATCTATTTCCAGCAAATTTTGGATACGTTCTACATCGCCCCTCCCCCCCGATCACCCCTGCCAAGCTTCAAACCATTATGTTATATGGTTCTAGTTTTATAATGCTTAGAATTTTCATGATCTTTAATGCAGCTCTGCACACACCTTAACTATAAAGCCTCTGCTGTGTCTCTGTAATAAGATGAACTCTTTTCTCACAGGGAGCACTCCTGGACACCATCTCAGGACACTAGGGTAGATTTCCTGCAGCGACCAGCAGGAGGCAGACTAAGCTTTTCGGGAGCATGCATAGCGGGATCTGCCCCCCAGAGCTCCAGTTCGTTGTCTGCCTCCAGGCTAGCAGGACACGAAATTCTAGTCCCCACAGTTAGGGGGAAAAAATCTTTAATTCTTTGCCTGTTTTTCTCGGGTGCCGGATGGAAGAAAAAGCTGCCCCCACCCCTCCAGTTCACCCATCCCTCAGCTGAGGGAAGAAAGGAGAATCTCCTCCTCTCCCCCCCCCCGACTCCAGTTCCAGTGGTTTGGGAGCCGGGGACAGCAGGCACCACAGAACATCCCCGGATGCTGCTGACGAGCCGGACCCCACATGAAGTGGCCCCGGTGTTTGTAAGAGCAAGCAGAGTGGGCCCAGCAGCAGAGCCAACCGGGAGCACAGCCTCCCCGCGCGAGCACAGGCGGCAACAGAGCCGCTAAGGGGACAGGCAACAAACCGCTCGGAGCAGGGTGCACCGGACAACATGGAGGCCAGACGGAGCCAAGAGGAATCAATCGGAGAGGCTTCAGAGACAGTAAGATTCTCCCCCAGGCCGAGACCCCTCATCCTCATATGGATGTCCTCCAGGAAATTCTGGTCTCGGTCCATGACATAAAGAACCCCAACCCAAAGCCTAATGGCAAATGCAAGCACCCTTCCCCCCAGGGAAAGTGAAACCAGCCAAGGCTGGCACCTTCCATGCAGAGAAAAGTAAGCAGTCAGCAAACGATACCAAACCCAGGGCCCTGCTGGATTCAGAGGCCTCGGGGGAAGAAAAAGGGGTCTCCTCAGAGGAGCAGATAGATCTGGCCTCCGAATGGGAGCACCATGCCTCCGGCCGCGCCTCCAAGGGGAAGAGGCCTGTCAGAAGGAAGAGACCCTTTGTATCCGCGGGAGGGATGAGGAAATTGAGGCCTCTGATTCAGGGGAGTCTGAAGAAGCTGATGATGAAGGGGATTCTTCCCTGGAATTGGGTCAGATCCCAGAGGAAGCCCTTGAGGTCTCCAAAGACCCCAATAGAGAATTCCCTGTTAAATACAGGGATTGGATTTTTGCCCAGGTACAAAAACCCTGGCCCTGAGAGAGAAGAAGGCAAAAAAGGGTTCCTTAGAGTCCTCTGGGGAGGAATCTAAAGCGAGGCTATATCCCCAATTCCTACTCAAAAGACAGAGACATGATTCTGGACAACGCCTTTGAAAAAATCATAAAAGGGGATTGGCAACACTCAACAAAGGCCTTTCAATTTAACAAAACACGGGAGGCCTTATATTCTCTTACCAAGCCCAAAGAAGCGCTTCTGTCCACCCCCAGGTTAGATGAAACCGCAGCCTCGCTTGTTAGGAAGTCGGTCTTCCCCACCGAGGGGGATTGTTTTCCCCTGGACCCTACAGACAAGGGGATCGAGGTCAGCCTCCTCAGGAACTTTGAGGAAGTGTCTGCAGTTATTAGAATGGTGACAATCACCTCATAATTTTCAAAGGCCCTGATGAAATGGATCCATAGGGGTAGGGAACCCAAAACCCAGCCAGGATCCAACTGGCCTATTCCTTCATAGTGGATGCAACCATAGACATGCTGTGTTGGGCTTTCAGGGCAGCAGCCTCGAACATCATAATCCGCAGGCGCCTGTGGTTATGCTCCTGGAAGGGGGTCAACGTGGCCAAGAACACGTTCATAGCAGACCCATTTCACGCCACAGAGTTGTTCGGTGTCTGTTTAGACAAGGTACTGGCAGATACCGCAGACAAAACTAAAGAACACACGCTACAGAGCATCTATTCTCCCAAATGGTCCCTTCATGCCTCTAGCTCAGGGGCCTATGCCTATGGAGGCTACAGAAACCCTACTATACCCGAGTGGGGGAGGGGGACAGCTCAAACTCAAGTCTTGCTTGGAACACCCCAATGGTCCAGGTGCAACCCCACGTGGGAAAATGGGAGGCGCCCCACCCAAGGGAAAATCCAACACATGACTCCTGCGAGCCCCCCCCCCCCCCCCATGGCAGACCCCACAACCCTGGGGGAATACCTAAGTCAGTTCGCGGATCAGTGGGATAGAGACATCACCGACAAGTGGGTTCTTGAGGTAATCCACGAGGGGTACTCAATCGAATTTCACAGAACTCCCTCAGATTCTTATTTTGTCTCCCCAGTCTTAAAAAGAAAGGAAAAGCACAACGCCATTGCCTTGTCATTTATTTATTTATTTATTTTTATTAAATTTTTACCCCGCCCCCTAAAACAGCTCGGGGCGGCTTACAACAATAAAATAATCATGTATAAAATATATCTAAAAATAATTAAAACATCAAACACAATAATCAAGTATTAAAACAGGGCCCGGGAACTCAATAAAACAATAAATAGGGTAAGGGAGATAAAATTCGCTACCCCCCCTCCCCAAAGGCCTGGGCGAACAGCCAGGTTTTACAACTATACCAGAATGTCAAAAGGCTTGGGGCCAGGTGAGCTTCCTCCAGGAGGGAGTTCCAAAGGCGCGGCCACCGAGAATGCCCTCTCCATTGTGGCCCCCCGCTTAAACGGGGGACCTCCAAGAAGGCACCCCCAGTGGACCAAAGGAGCCGCTATGGGGCGCGGAGGGCGAGGCGGTCCCTGAGGTATGAGGGGCCCAGACCGTGAAGGACCTTGTAGATCAACACCAAAACCTTGAACCTGGTTCAGCACACTATTGGCAACCAGTGCAGAGTCCGGAGCACAGGTGTTATATGCTCCCGATGACCCGTCCCCGAAAGGAGGCGGGCCGCCACATTCTGCACTAGCTGCAGCCTCCGAACCAGCAACAAGGGAAGCCCCATGTAGAGCGCGTTGCAGTAGTCCAGACTCGAGGTGACGAAGGCATGGATGAGGGAGGCCAGGTCCGGGCCAGAGACGTACGGACGCAGCCTCCGCACCAGATGCAACTGGCGGAAGGCAGCCTTTACGTGCCGCTCCAGACGGAGATCCGCATCCAATATCACCCCCAGACTCCGGACCTGCTGAGCTATAGGAGGGTGAACCCCCCCAATCAGGGGGGCCACTACCTCCCTCGCGCTCCCCACCAACATCACCTCCATCTTATCGGGGTTGAGCTTCAGTCTGCTCTGCCACATCCATTCCGCCACGGCCTCCAAACACTGGGATGGCAACGAGACGGCAGGGTCTGGGTCAGTTGAAAAAGAGAGGTACAGCTGAGTATTGTCAGCATATTGGTGACACCGCACCCCGAACCGTCTCACGACCTCCCCCAAGGGCTGCATATATACATTAAATAATAATGGAGACAGAATAGAACCCTGCGGAACGCCGCATGATAAAGCGCAGGGGCAAGAAGTCTCATCGCCCAACACCACCCGCTGGCTTCTCCCTGAGAGAAATGAACGGAACCATTCAAGAACAGTCCCATCCAGACACCCCAGGTCACGCAGCCGTCTCAACAGCAGCCCATGGATCAAGTTCGCAACAGGTGGCCCTCACAGACCCCAAGACATCTGCCGCATCAGCCGGCGTCACTTCCTGAAACTCCCCCCACGAAGCGGACCAGACGGGGCCTCCATCACCTCGCGCTCTCCCCCTACTGCCCCTAATCTCGCGTCAAAGTCGGTCTGAATCCGAGCGATCTTGTCTGCGAAGTAGGTGACAACTCCTCACAGCGGGATTATACAGGAAATCGACGTCTAAATGCCATAGGTGCCATCAAACAGGTACCCACAGGCGTGGAGGTGTCCAGGCTGTACTCACTGTTCTTTTTTGTCCCCAAGAAATTAGAGAAGTGGAGGGCTATCCTCAACCTGAAGCACGTCAACAAATCGTTGACAACAAGAAAGTTGAGGATGGAGATGCTACATTCCATACGTCTGGCAGTGACGCAGGAAGATTGGTTAACATCCCTGGACCTGAAGGAGGTGTACCTCCACGTCCCGATAAGACCTCCTCATTGGCGGTGGTTACGCTTCATGTAGAATCTGTTGCATTGGCAATATGTGGCCCTCCCTTTTGGCCTGGCTACATCACCAACAACCTTCACCAAGGTCCTGTTTCCCTTAATCGCCAACCAGAGGGCAGTAGGGATATGCCTACACCCCTATCTAGACAACATCCTGATCAAGGCCCCATCGGCGCAGAGGGTGGAGCAAAAGACAGCCAGAGCCATTTGGTATCTTCAGTCACATGGGTTCCTGGTAAACTTCAAAAAGAGCCATTTGACACCAGTACAGAGGCTGGAACATCTGGGAGTGATCCTGGACACAGTTTCCCACAGGGTCTTCGTGGCAGCTCCCTGTCAAGAAAAACTTCTCCCGCTGATCCAGCTCGTTCTCTGCAACCCAAGAATCAGGTTCAAGGTCCTGGCGAGCTTTCAGAGGCTCATGATCTCTTGCAGTCAGCTTTTCCACTGGACTAGGTTCTATGCAAGTCCCCTCGAGATATTCCTGCGGCCTTTCCAAGACCAGTTGACAGCGGGACTCAACCCGTGGGTCCTAGTATCGCAAGAGGTAATAGGGACTCCCTTTAGTGGTGGAGGCTGTTCGACAGGTTCCAGGAAGGAGTGCCCATGGAAGACCCGATCAGCATAGTGCTGACAACAGATGTCAGCCTGTCAGGTTGGGGAGCCCACTGCCTTCAGTTGTCAACTCAGGGCAGGTGGACTACTACTGAAAACGGAAGAAGCATGAAACCAACTGAGCTAAAGGCAATCTTCCTGACCCTACAAGCCCTCTCCACGAAGGTCCGGAATGAACACATTCTAGTATACACAGACAACATGATAGCGAAGGCCTACGTGAATCATCAGGGGGGCTCCCACATGTAAGGCCTTCATCGCCTGGCCACCCAGCTTCTGCAATGGGCAGAAATGAACTTGAAATCGCTGCGAGCTCTACGCATAAAAAGAAGCGAAACTGGCTGAGCAGATGGACAGTGGATTCGAGGGAATGGTCCCTGCAGCATTCAAGCTGATTGTGGAAGCCTTCGAGAGACCCATGATCGATCTCTTCATGAGCAAGGACAATGTGAAGGTGTCCCGCTTTATGTCTCGCCACTACGACCATCTAGAAGTGGTTCAGGGCGCTCTCAATCAGCCATGGCCGCGAGGCACTGCATGTGCATTTTTTCAGTTTCTCCTGATCTCCAGAAAAATCTCCAAGTTGTGGAGAAAGTGTGCCCACCTGATCCTGATAACCCCATTCTGGCCCAAGAGGCAGTGGTTCGCTGACCTCCAAGAAGTAAAGGTTGCTTCACTGCTGAGACTGCACAAGACCCCAGACCTACTATCCCAGGGTCCAGTATGATAAGAAAACCTAGGGTTGCTGAGGCTGACTGCATGGAGATCGAGCAGGGGGCATTGAAGCAGTCAGAGTATTCGAAGACAGTGGTAGACACCCTGATGTAGTCTAGGAGACAGTTCACCAGAAATATTTACAGATGCATCTGGTGACTGTTTTCCTCCTGGTGTGCAGAGAAGTCCCTGAATCCAAGTCCTCCAGGAGGGCTTGGACAAGGGCCTTAAGCCCTGTACTCTGTCTAGATGGGTGGCAGCCTTAGATAGTGTCCTCTCCTGTGTTAGGGGATGCAAGTTCAACACCCACCCTCATGTTAAATGCTCCCTGAAGGCCGCTAGAGCCTTGTCCCCTCCCATAGTACACCATTTCCTATCTTGGGATCATAACCCAGTGTTGAGGGCACTTTTGTCAGTACCATTTGAACTCATTCAGGAAACCTCTCTTTACTACCTTTCCTGAAAAGTGGCCTTTCTGGTAGGCATTATGTCTGCTACGAGGGTTTCGGAGTGGGGGGTGCTTTCCATAGAACCAGCTCTGTGTCAGTTTAGGAATAACTCTGTAGTTCTTCATTTGGATCCAGCTTTCTGTCCTAAGGTGAATACGCCTTTCCACAGGGGGTAGGAGATTGTCCTCCCTCCCTTCCTTCTGCCCTCAGCCCTCTCACCCTCGTGAGAGGGAATGACATAAGCTGGATGTAAGGAGGGCCCTAAGGGTTTATATAGACAGAACGGTGAGTTTTAGATGATTGTCTGCACTTTTCATTATTTATAGCCCTGGCAGGAAAGGATTGAAGACTTCTAAATCTTTGATTTCCAAGTGGCTGGCAGCTTGCATAGCGGAGTCTTACAAGGTGCAGGATAAGTCACCTCCTCAAGCTATTTGTGCACATTCGCTGAGAGGGGCTGCCACCTCTCACGCTTTCAGAAATTTCACTCCCTGTGAGGAGATTTGTTGAGCAGCAACTTGAGCCTTGGTACACACATTTGCCAGGCACTATAAGGTCCACCTTAAGGACTCCGTTCAGGCAGCATTTGGCAGGAGGGTGTTACAGGTGGTGATTTAACTCCGTCCTCTGAAACATATTCCTCTCCTCCTGTCTCCTACCCTATTCTGATGTGACACTGCTTGGGAATGTCCCTAGTGTCCTGAGTTGGCCATCCAGGTGTGCTCCCTATGAAAAAGGAAAATTGGGTGCTTACCTGTGAATTTTCCTTCTACAGGGACAACTCCTGGATGGCCAGCTGCCCACCTGGTTATTACAGTATGACTGGGTAGAGTGTATTGGTTACCAGTTTGGCCCTAGCATTTGAGCACAGGGTGGTTAGGTTAGTTAAATTTGGTTGATGGTTACTGTTTTGGTTGTTTTCTACAACTGGAGCTCTGGGGGGCAGATCCCTCTACGCATGCTCCAAAAACGCTTAGTCTGCCTCCTGCTGGTCGCAGTGGAGGACCTGCTCTAGTGTTCTGAGCTGGTCATCCAGGAGTTGTCCCTGCAGAAAGAAAATTCACAGGTAAACACCCAATTTTCTTTTCTGTCTTGCATGCCAACAAAACTGTTTTACAATGAGCAAGTTTTATTCTGAAAGATTGAAACACAAGTTAAGACCCAAGAATGGCATTTGGATGGTCACTTTTTTTAAAAGCAGAACCACACATAGCAGTTATAATTGAAAGTATATCATCTTATGTGACTCTGAAACTGCACAAATAAGAATAATACTATACTCTTCTTTTACAGATTCGTAAGCCAAGGCCACAAAGAGAGCGTGCCCAGTGGGATATTGGCATTGCCCATGCTGAGAAGGCATTGAAAATGACCCAGGAAGAAAGGATAGAACAGTACACCTTCATTTATATAGATAAAGAGCCAGAGGAGGCTTTGACCAAAGCCAAAAAGACTACTGCCCCTAAACCAGAGGCTAAAAAGATTCGGCGACCTAAACCAACACTGAATGTTCAGCTAGAACAAACTAATGTGGTATCGGCAGCACCGTCACTATCAAATGCTGAGGTGCGAAGGCAGAGTCAGAGGAGGCAGTCAAGTGTGGAAGAAGAAGAGCCACCTACTGTGAAAATAGCATGGAAAACTGCCGCAGCCAGAAAATCGTTACCAGCATCAATAACCATGCACAAGGGGAGCTTGGATCTTCAGAAATGTAACATTTCTCCAGTTGTTAAAATTGAACAAGTCTTTGCCCTTCAGAATGCTGCTGGGGATGGAAAATTCATCGATCAATTTGTTTACTCTACTAAGGTAAGCACCTAGAAGACAAACTGTAATACTGATTATAGGCTTCAAACTTCGGTGTCCACTAAACTTTCAAAATGTGGTAGTCAATTTGAACACTTAGTATTAAAGAATATGTTTGTGAGAACTGCTCCCTTCCTTCCCCGCATCTGTACTCAACTCTGTAACTTGAATCAACAAGAAGAGGAAGCTCAGACTCGCAAAAAAACAAAAAACAGGACCTGGCTGCAGAAGTGCTTTTTACAAAACCAAGCTCCTGTATGTAACTTTTTAAATCAGTGCTTACAAGAACTTGCTTGGTTAATGCTAATTTCCAATTTTAAATCTGATTGGAATTACTTGGCTCTCTTGGGTCTGCTGCTTTGACTCCTGGATGTTTGCAGCAGGTGGGATTACTGTTAAATGAGAGATTGATGCATAAATTGTACGATTTTGGGGAAACTAATGAAGGTTCTCTTCTATAAAAGAAAAACAATTTGACAGTGATCAAGGATATGGTCATATCTCCTCTCAGCGTTTTTTGTTATGCTAAATTAGTAACGCTCTTTTAGCCTCATCTCATAAAGTAGGTTCTCCATTACTCTGATTATCCTTGGTAGCTCTTCATTGCACTTGTTCCAGTTTAAGTTCATCCTTCATGAACATTGGTGACCAGATCTGAACATAGTATGTTGGTATCTGCTCTAACAGGTCTGTAGTTTCCCCGATCACTTTTACTCCCTTTCTGAAATATAGGCACAACATTTCAAAAAGCTTTTGACAAAGTTCCTCACCAGAGACTCCTGAACAAACTAAGTAGTCATGGACTATAATAGGAAGAGTTCTGTCATGGATTGGTAGCTGGTTAAAAGACAGGAAACAAAGGGTAGGAATAAATGGTCATTTTTCAAGTTGGAGAGAGGTAAACAGCAGGGTACTTCAGGGGTCAGTACTGGGACCAGTATTGTGAAACATATTCATTAATGATCTGGGAAAAGGGGTAAAGAGTGATGTGATTAAATTTGCAGATGACACCAAATTATTCAAGATAGTTAAGACTAGCGGCGGGACCCCGGGGCAATTACCGGATACCGAATTTACCGGTTTCCGGTTCCCAAAAAAACGGATTCCCGGATTAAATCCGGTATACCGGTACCGGATTTATTCCATTGATTTCAATGGGACACTGTGTCCCCATTGAAATCAATGGAATAAAATTCCTCCCCCCTCCCCCTCCCAGGCTGTGCGGGTGGAAGGGGGGACACCCCCCACCCACCCTGCCCAGCCTGGATTTTAAAAAAAAAATTGCCCTCCGGCGGGCAAGTTCAAGAGCCCCCCCCCCAGCACCAGCGGCCGCGGCGTCCCAGCAGCAGCCGGTAAGTATAGACCTGATCCCTGGGGGGGTGTGTTTAACACCCCACTGGCTCCAGTACCTTTTTAGTTCATCTCCGGGTGCGGCGGCGGCAGGCGGTCCCAGCGCCGGCTGTGGCTGCCGGCGTCAGAGACGC
>QEPC01006548.1:3772562-3784385 GCA_003113815.1 Sphenodon punctatus | reverse complement strand
CCCCCCCCAGGGATCAGGTCTATACTTACCGGCTGCTGCTGGGACGCCGCTGGTGCTGGGGCGGGGGGCTCTAGGTTGAAAAATCCAGGCTGGGCAGGGTGGGTGGGGGGTGTCCCCCCTTCCACCCGCGCAGCCTGGACTCGGGGAGGGTTTTTTACTTTTTTGGTGGGTTTTTTACATTGCAGCCATTCATTTAAATGGCTGCAATGTAAAAAAAAATCCGGAATCCAGTAACCGGACCGGATTTACCGGGTTGAATCCGATAATGCCGGTACGCCCAGTACCGGCATTATCGGATACCGGAAATGCCGGTGATCCAGCCGCTAGTTAAGACCCACCCAAGCAGTATGTGAGGAACTACAGAGGGTTTTGCATGACTAGGTGAATGGGCAATAAAATGACAAATGAAATTCAATGTTAAGTGCAAGGTGATGCACATAGGGGAAATAATCCTCCGTTTAAATACATTTTGCTAGGTTCTGATCTGGGTGTAACCACTCAGGAGAAGAATCTTGGAGTCATCGTGGATAGTTCCTTGAAGACATCGGCTCAGTGTGCAACAGCAGTCAAAAAGGCAAACCAAATGCTAGGCATTTTTTGCAAAAGGAATAGAAAATAAAAGGGAAAATATCATAATGCCACTGTATAAATCTTTGGTACGACTCCACCTTGTCTATTGTGTGCTGTTCTGGTCGCCCCATCTCAGGAAAGATATAACAGAATTGGGAAAGGTTCAGAGAAGGGCAACAAGGATGATAGAAGGAATGGATCAACTTCCATATGAGGAGATGTTCAACATGTTAGGGCTGTTTAACTTGGAGATGAGGTGATTAAAGGAGGATATGATAGAAGTTTATAAAATCATGAGCGGTGTGGAAAAAGGAAATAGGGAACTGTTGTTTGTCCTTTCTCACAATAAGAGAACAAGGGGACGCTCTCTGAAGTTAAATGGCAGCAGATTTAAAACAAACCAAAGGAAGTACTTTCTCACTCAGTGGACAGTATAGTTGTGGAACTTGTTGCCAGAGGAGGCAGTGAAAGCCAACAACATGACTAGCTTCAAACAGAAACTAGATAAATTCTTAAGAGAATAGAGCCATAAATACTTACTAGTTAGGGCTTATAATCCTGGCTACCAGTACTTGAGAGTGTTCAGCAGGAGTTGGGTCACACTCCATGGCCTCAGGGCCAGCTACAGGCACACACCACATGTGCTGCTGCACATGGCCCCGCAGCCAGCTGGGGCCCCGCACTTGCATGGCTGGGCAGCAGGCTGCAGCCAGCTTCTCCCCCAATAAGTTCTTCTTCCTTCCTTCCCTGGCTCCAGACCCCATCCCTCACCTGCCTCTCCCTCCTAGTAGCGCTGCAGCTGCAGCAGCAGCAGGGTCACCGCTGTTTGTTTACAAACAGCTCCTCCCCATGTGCTGATCAGAAGGTTGTAGCCTTGTAAAGAAGGTTCTTCGAGATGGCGTATAACATTCTCATGAGTTGGTTGTGCATGGTCACCCTATTCAAATAATAGACCACATGATGGTCTCGAGCTCCTTTAGTATAAAAAGCGCTCTCCCCTTCAGAATGACAGTTCCTTCCAACCCTTTCTAAAAATATAAGAAAAGAATTTCATGCAGGGCTGGAAGGATGGGTGTTGTGAGAATGGTCGGAGCCATCTCAAAGAACCTTATTTGCAAGGTAGCAACCTTCTGTTGCTACCTTGCAAACATTTTATAAATGTTGTTATAGCCTATGAGCTGACAATAAAATTTATTACTACTACTACCTTCTGTTCTTCTTCAAGTGACTCCTCACATGATATTTTTACATGGCTCCGCCGGGTGGGGGTCCATGGGTGCACCAGTGCATGGATGGGGCATGCACATGGCTGCACACGCATCCCCACTCACCCACCACTCATCCACACCCAAATAGTAACCACCGTTTCCCCCGGTTGCTCCTTGCATGGGGACGAGTGGGGGGGGGGTGTGAGTGGGGATACGTGTTAGGCGGACGTGCAAGTACCCCCACTCACCATGGGCGCGTGCACCGTGTCATTCACACGGGACTCCCCCACCCATGAACACACAGAAATCTGCGTGTTCATGGCTGGGAGAGGCCCGTGTAAAAAGGGCCACATTCTCACAACTCTCTTACTTATACTATCTTAGGTAGGAATTTAGGATGTAAAGCAATATCTATTCTGTCTTGGAAAATAAATCTGCAAATATGGTTCAGAGATTATTATGGCTGCTGTTTCACTAACTCTTCTTAATGAAGTTATTGCCAACAGGAATACTGTATTTAAACCTGCACCCCATAACCAGTTCATTTTCACCCCCCATATAATCAATTCACGCTGCCCTTTGGGCACAAATTAAATGGTTATGGGTAGGGGCAGCATGAATTGATTATATGGGGGTGGGGGCACAAATGAACTGGTTATGGGGTGGGGGCAGCATGAACTGATCATGGGGGCACAACTGAACTGGTTATATGTCTCTTTTCATGGCATAATGCATTTAATAAGCTAGCTGCATTTTGGGTGTCTTGTGTGTATGATAGCAGCACCTCTGGTCCTGTCGCACCGCATGCGTGCACAAGGCACAGGTGGCACCAGCAGCAAGAAGCAACAGGCCCTGGAGGCCAGACTGACTAAGCTCACTCCCTCCTCCAGTAAGGCAGTGGACGCAGTCAGTCTCTCTGTGCCTGTCACTGCCTGCTTGGCTGCCCCTGCAGTGGAACCCCTCCTGGGGAGTGGTGGTAGACACTGGGCTGGAATGGGGGGAGGGGGGAAGCATTGGGAAGCCATGCTTCTCCATGGTTGCTTGGAGTTTTGGAGAATGGGAATCCTTCCTGTCCAGAGGGAGTAAGTTTTATGTAAATATAAACATTTGCATAATTAGGTGGAGCCTAATTATGCAAATTAGGCTACGCACCAAGACTTCGCACATGGCCTCACAAACTCTGGGGCTGGCCCTGCATGGCCTGTACTTGTACTTCTCTCGAGCTTTTGTAGCGTGCTGCTGTCGGAGACAGGACGCTGGGCTCAATGGACCATGGGTCTGACCCAGTATGGCACTTATTACGTTTTTATGTTCTTGAACTTCTATATCACTCTTCCTCTAAGGCTCAAGATGGGTTACAACATAAAAGCCATATATTAATCAAGTTGGCTGAGAGAAGTAACTTCTGAGAGTAAATAGGAAATGTGACACTCCTTTATGACCTGTTGTGTACTACTCTGGAAGTGACTGAAGGTGGCCACTGTTGGAGACAGAATGCTGGGCTGGATGAACCATAGGTCTGAACTAGTATTCTGCTTACATTCTTGTTGCTTAATGCTTCAAGTGTAGAGCTTTGTGGTGGTGTTGTCGTATTTCATATAATCTAATGTTTGACTTTGGTTTTATATAATAAAAATAATAAAAACTGGAATATCTTATATAACTTCTTGGAACAAATAGTAAACTGTCAAAACAATGTATATGAACATTCAAAAGTTAAATATTAAATTACATCTATTAGTTCATCATAGTTTTTATTATGGCACTGGCTTTTGCCCTGGCCTAAACATAACAAAGGGTATTTTCAGACGTTACGCTGTCCCGATTCACCACAGTGGATCCCTGGTGGGGGTGAACAGAACAACCACCCCCCGTGGCCAATAAAAGCCCCGAACAGACATGCCGGGTGATCCCGGCGGGGAATCAGGGAGGGGCCACACGGTGTAACGTGCAGCCGCACGGCCCCGCGGGTCCCTCCCACGCTCCTCCACCGCCCGCCCGCTGAGGAGATGGGTGGGCGCCGCAGCCAATGCAGCCGCAGCGCCCGCCCGATTTGACCACGGCCCGGTTGCCAGCCAGACGTTACTTTTTGTTGGTTCCCACCAGGAATGTCTTTGACCACGCTTGCGGCGATTGTCCGGCGGGGAGCCCCGGAAGCGTGGTTGAAATTGGCCCCATGTGGAAATCGACCATGGTGAACATCTGGCAGCCGCCTAACAGACGTTCAGGGAACTTTGGCCTTATGTGGGTATTGACCATGGTTCACTGTGATTTCGTAATGTCTGAAAATACCCAAAGAAACCAACATCAAACACGGTCAAAATAAAACATGAATATAAGCATATAAGATATGTTTCCAGGACTCTGTCCTCAACTGATTCTCCTCCTACCTTTCTGACTGCTTCTTCAATGTATCTCTTCCTAACTCCTCCCCCTCCTCTTCCTCCCTGCCCCTCTCGGTCGGGGTTCCCCAAGGCTCTGTCCTTGGCCCTCTCCTCTTCTCTATTTACACCCAATTCCTAGGCAAACTCATTGCCTCCCATGGTTTCCAATACCACCTATACACTGACAACACTCAACTCTTATCTCTCCACTCCTTCCCTCTCCCCCTCTGTTCAAACTCTTCTCACCAACTGTCTCTGATATCTCCGCCTGGATGTCTCAACGCCAACTCAAACTGAACATGGCGAAAACTGAACTCCTTATCTTCCCTCCCAATTTTTCCTCTCCCTCTTCCCTGTCAATTGCCATTGACGGGGTCTCCATCCTCCCTGTCCCCCAAACCCATAGCTTGGGCTTCATCTTCGACTTGCACCTTACCTTCAAACCCTACATTGACTCAGTCGCCAAATCCTGCCGCTTCTCCCTCCACAACATTGCTAAGATCCGCCCTTTTCTGTCTGTCTCCTCTGCCAAAACTCTAATCCATGCCCTAGTCATCTCACTCCTCGACTATTGTAACCTCCTCCTCGTTGGCCTTCCCCGCTCCCACCTTTCTTCCCTCATCTCTGTTCAAAACTCTGCTGCCAGGATCATCCACCTAGCCCATCGCTTTGACCATGTGCAGCCTCTCTTCTCTCCACTGGCTCCCCCTTCCTGAACGTATTCTGTACAAGCTCTTTGTCTTCACCTACAAAGCCCTTCACAACCTCGCTCCCCCCTACCTCTCTGCCCTGATCTCCTTCCCCCTGTTCAAGCACTCTGCTCCTCTTCCATCCCCTCCCTCACCCTCCCACGCCTCCCCTGCTCCCCTAACCGCCTTCGTCCCTTCTCCCTCGCTGCCGTGCACGCCTGGAAATCCCTCCCTGCCCTCATCCGCTTTGCCCCCGCCCTTCACATCTACAAGTCCCTCCTCAAAACCCACCTCTTTCGCTCTGCCCTTCCTAACTCCTGCTAATCATTCCCACCCAGGATTATCCTCCACCTGTTATCTGCAAACTCCCAGTTTACTGTAACCAAGCCAAGAACGTGTACCTGAGTTCTTGCATCCTCATGAATGTTGCATCCCTTGTCTCTCCCTCTGTTCCCCCTTCCCCGTCTCCCCTCCCCCTGTCTTTAGATAGTAAGCTCTCGGGAAGGGACCGTGTCTATTTTATTCTCTGTAAAGTGCCAGGCACATCGCTGGTGCTATATAAAAGCTTATAATAATAATAATAATAATAATTAATAATATAACAATCAAGATAAAATAAAATAAAACATCAGTAATTTTGGGTATCTATTATATCATCAGATCTACTTATCAAAAACTTTCTTTAGTAAACTAAAAGAAATTGCAAAGCAATCAAATAGCATCTATTAGTATTGCCCATTGGGTTTGCCTTTTTATTTGTACAATCATAAATTAATACCTGAATTCATACCTCTCAAGTGTCCTCGATTTTCCAGGACATCCCTGATTTCACACCTCTTTTGTTATCTGTCCCTCCAGCAGTACCAGAAAACTGCTGTAATGTCCCGGATTATAGAAAGGGAGAGATGCGGGCCAATTTGCAAGCCATCAGTGGAGACCATGAGTTTGATTCGCCAGCCTGAAAGTGCTACTCAGGTTTTTCCAGGCAAGCTCAGAGCAGCCCCTCCCATGCTATAGATAAGGGACTCTGGATTATCCTCTCCTTAATTACTCTTAATTACTCTTCTCCTTGCAGTCTTTGAGAGACACTCTGTTTGGGAGCATCAGTGCAAAACTATAATTTTTAATTGTTTCTCTTGGGGGAAAAAAATCAGCAGATCAAGGCTTCAGACCTGGACCTTGTTGGGGGCTGATGATGTGATTTCTAATTAAGCTTCCTTTTTAAAAATAATAACAAACTTTCAGACCAGTTTCTCTGTTAGGCTTATCTGTCAGAGAGAATCCACACAGGAGGAGAAATGGTTGGAGTGGGGGGAAAGATTTATTGGCAGAAGGAGGGGCTGTGTAAACTGTAAAACTCACTTGGCATTGGGGTGTGGAAGCCAAGCAGTTACGGGGAATGTTGGGATAGAGCTGGGACATAAAGATTGGCAGGGCAAGGGGTTGTCTGGCTTATTAGAGAGGTTATTATATGGATATGGGATCCCTGAAACTTTGAAGATTTTTTTCTCCTTTTTTTAGCCCAGTCTTATAGTTAAGCATTGGACTACTTTGAATTTGCATATATGTATACGTGCAAATTTAATACAAAGTATGTTCCACATTTTGAGTCACTGTTAGTCATTTCAGAGTTCAGTAGTTGAGAGGTATGCCCGAATCTTCTACCTTAGTAAACACAATTTGAAAATGTTACTAAAACCATGTGTAAGCCATTGCAATCTACTGTTTAATGAAACAGTTTTAAACTACGACTAATTAGTTTTTACTGGGGTGGGAATAAACTAGTTTTTCTCAGGGCAATAAAACAGGTTTTTACCTGGTAAAAACAGCCCCTAGTAAATACTGTGCCAACCCTCTTTCCGTACTGTGTCTTATTCTAGCTATTTGCCAGCATGACCCAATGTCTCAAGAGGTGTGCTGTCTGTCCAGAGCCAGAATTAGTCACCATTTCCAGGTAGAGAAGGGTCGTGGTTTTGGGGGATTCCCTCCTTAGAGAGAGATCCCCAGTCACCACCACCCTTCTCCACCTGGAAATGGTAACTTGTTTCTTCTGGGGTTCCTTCCCATCGCCTCTTTCCTCTGTCTACAGACTCTCTTGTTTCCTCTTCAGTGTTATAGTAGTAAAAGTTTTATTCTTCCTTGGACTCCAGCCTTCGACTTGCTCTGCTATTTCTTCCTTTCCTCTGCTGGGGTTAGCTTTCCTCCTTGTTCACAGTTCCATCTTCTATCTGGGTTTACTCCTGTTGCAAAACAAAACCTGTTCAGCTCTATCCTTCAGTGGCTCGCCTTTTCCTCTGCCTTCTCTTCATGGTAATATTCCTACAAGTAACACTCCTCCTTCTACACTGTAGAAGTATTCTCTCCTGGCCTTGTTGCTCAGGGAGTGTTTGCAAATCCTGAATTTGTGGTATGATCTCACTTCTTGGCTTAACAAGCTCTTCCAGTTCCCTTTGAGACTCTATCACCATTTCCAGCTGTATCTTCAAGCTCTCAATCTACTCTTCCATGAGATAGAGGAGCTGGCATTTCATACACATGTAAGATTCTTCTGGTCCACAGTCAAGGATGATGTACATTCCACAACCAGCCATCTTCTTTGTCTCCAGTCCTCCACAGGTTGCCTTGGTTTCTACAGCAGTAGTCGTTCTTGTTGCTTGTGAACTCCTAGTTGTCTTGTCTTGCCTTCTAAAAACCAAACCTCAAGCTACTGCTAGTTACCTCTAGCTTCATGTGAATATAGGCAGGGCTAACATGAATTGGGAAATAATTACTTTCAAACAAATGTTCATACTCAACCCTTGGGGGCTATGCTTTTGGCCAGACTGAAAATGAAGACTCCAAACACATGGCTTTGGTATGCAGTGTTAAAAAAAAAAAAATGTAGGGTGAGGTAGCATGTTTTCCTGGTCTTCAAGACTTCAAGGAAATTGTGGACTCTGGATGGATGGTCTTTAAGAGACAATTCTCTTGGTAAATCTTTACCCCTTTAGACAAGCTTCCCAAATTCAAGAGGGAAAAAAATCAGTGCAGTTCTTAAAGTGAACTCCAAGATCACCTCCTTCATGGGGAAAACTGCCACCTTTGTAGAGGGTGGTATGTCCCCATAAGACCTGGTGGATAGAATGCTAGAATCCCTGCCTAAGAGAGAGTGTAACACTGTGTTGGCTGTTCTCTAACATGTCTTTGTCCAAGCCTCTATCTCAAAGGCCTCCATGACCTGGATCAAATTCTTCTCCCTTGAGACTGAATGTATGATGGACAGATCCGGGCAGAAACTTGATTTGCTTCCTAATAGGGCTCTGGCATCTATAACTGATATCTTTGGAAATGTAAGCTGACTCTAACTGGTCTCTTCTGTGCATCTCTGCATAATATGTTCTTTACGTACATCCAGAATCATCTGTTTATGAGCTGTTTGGGAACTGTCTGATACTCCCATCCAGGGTGTCAGTTGTCAGCAAGCTCTATGCAAGAGGATGGGCTATCAGGCATTCCCAACCCAAACAATCCTGCACAGGCCAAGGAATACTGGACTATTTTTGTTACCTTTGAACATCCAAGCCCAGACCCCATCACCATGGCACCTCAGGAACTCCCCAGGGTAATGCCTCCTACTCCAACTTCTTCTAAGCCCTAAAGAGGAGGTAGCATATTATTATTATTATTATTATTATTAAATATTATTAAGTATTCTTATAAAGTGTACCTGCCACTTTACAATTGTTAAATATAGGCAGGGTCCCTGCCCCAATGGGCTTACAATTGGAGAGATGAGGGAGAGCAGACGACGGGTAGGGGCAACAGAGGGAGAGACAAGGATACATTCATGAAGTTGAGAGGTCGCAGGTGCACATGCTTACACAGGAGAAGGGGACCTTGGATAAATCAGGAATGGGACTAAGCGGTTGAGGAGCTAAGGAAAGCCTGATGGAAGAGGTAGGTTTTTAGGAGGGATTTGAAGGTTGAGAGGGAGCAGAGCAAATGCATTCAGGGAGGGAGTTCAGGCAAGGGGGGCAGCAAGGGAGAAAGGACAAATACATTTTGGAGAGAAGGGGAGTTGTGAGTAGGTGAAGGTGGTGGCAGAGGAGGAGCGTAGCTCCCGGACAGGAGTGTAGCGGGAAAGAAGTGCAGAGAGATAGGAGGAGGCATGACCATGATGAACCTTGTAGGTAAGGACAAGAAGCCTATGCTGAATGCATTCAAGTAGAGGGAGACAGTGGTGGGAAAAGAGAAGGGCCTGCACGTGATCAAAGTGGTGGGGAAGGTGGATATCCTTGGCAGCAGAGCTTTGAGAAGAAGTGAGAGGGGCAAGGTGAGAGCAGGGAAAGCCTGTAAGAAGGAGGTTGCAGTAGTCAAGGCAAGAAATGGCCAGAGCATGGACTAGGATTTTAGCAGTGGAGACAGTAAGGAAATGCTGGCTCTTAGTGATGCTGCGCAGAGAAAGACGACAAGGTTTAGTAACAGATTAGATCTAAGGTTTGAAGGAGGAGTCAAAAGATGAACCCCAGGCTACATGCCTGAGGGACAGACTGGATTATCAATGGAAATTGAGAAGGAAAAGAAAGAGGAGGGTTTGGGGGAGAAGATAAGAAGTTCAGTTTTGGCCATATTAAGTTTGACTTGACAGTGAGACATCCAAGCAGAGATGTCAGAAAGGCAGTTAGTGATGTGAGATTGGACAGAGAGAGGGAGAGTGCGTGGAGAGAGTTGAGTGTCATCAGCATACAGGTGCTATTGGAAGCTTTGAGATTCAACAAGTGTGCCCAGGGACAGAGTATATAGAGAAAAGAGAAGCGGGCCGAGAACAGAGCCTGGGGGAACTACATCCGAGAGGGGAAGTGACATGGAGATACCAGCAAGAGATACACTGAAGGAGCGGTTAGAGAAGTAGGAAGAGAACCAGTTGAGGACTGAGCCCCAGAAACAAACTGAGTGAAGTGAATCAAGGTGGAGGATGTGGTCAACAGTATCAAAGGAAGCATAGGAGATTAATCAGGACAGAAATGGAGTAGACGCCATTGGATTTGTTGGTGATTTTAGCAAGAACCGTCTTAGTAGACCGTAGAGGACAGAAGCCAGATTGAAGGGGGTCAAGAAGGAATTGTTGGAGAGGAAGTCAAGATAACAGGTGTAGACAACACATTCCAAGTGCTTGGAGGCAAAAGGGAAGAGAGAGATGGGACGGCAATTGGAGGGGTCGTAGGGATCAAGGATGGGCTTCTTTAGGTTAGGGGAGATGGTGAAATGCTTGAAACCAGAAGGAAAGGAGCCAGTAGAGAGGGAGAGAATGACGGTATGCAGCAGAGAGAGTGAGACAGTGGGTGCAGTAGAGGTCAGGCGGCGAGAAGGGATAGGGCCAAGGGGGCAGGTAGAGGGGTTGGACATGGAGACCAGAGAGAGGTGATCTCATCAAGGGAAGCTGGTGGAAAGAAGAATAGGTGGGAGGGAGCCAGTAGAGGGAGGGAAGCAAATGGAGGATGGGAAGCAACATCAAGGAGAATTTTATCAATCTTGTCAAAAAATAAGGAAAGATCCTGTGCCATAAAAGAAGAGGGTGGGGATGAACAGGTGGTTTTTAAAAGAGAGTTGAAGATTGAGAAGAAATGGCGGGGATCGTGAAGAAGATTCAGTGTGAATGACAAAATAGTGCTATTTGGCAAGGAAAATTGCAGAACTGAGGGCAGAGAGGGTGAACTCAAAATGAAGAAGGCAGTATCATTATTATTAGTAGTAGTAGTATTTATTTATTTATTAATATGGCACTAGTGGTGTACCTGGCATTTGTACAAGCAGTAGTTATAGACAGGTCCTTGCCCCAATGGGCTTACAATCTAAGAGAGACAAGGTGGAGACGAGGGAGTGGTGAACATCGAGAGATACAAGGCTGTATTCATGACGTTGAGAAAATGCAGGTGCACTGGGAAGAGATTCTGAGGGAGGGAGGGATGAGGATTTAGTTACACTCATGACAAGCCTTTTGACTCTTGACCAGGGAAAGCCTCGCAGAAAGTACGTTTTTAGGAAGGATTTGAATGTTTGGAGTGAGGGAGCAGAACAGATGTATTCAGCGAGGGAGTTCCAGGCATGGGGGGCAGCAAGAGAGAAGGGGAAATGTTCAAAAGGAGCAGGGGAGTCACAAGCAGGTGAGGGTGGGGGCAGAGGAGGAGCAAAGCTTCCAGGCAGGAATGTGGCGGGATACGAGAGCAGAAAAATATGGGGAAACAAGGCCATGAAGAGCCTTGAAGATGAAAACCAGGAGCTTGTGCTGAATACATTCCCATAGAAGGAGCTTGTGTAGGGCAGATAGAAGACGACTGAACGTCATCAAAGCGACAGGCAAGGTGGATGACTTTGGCAGCAGAGTATTGAACAGAGATGAGGGGGGCAACATCAGAGAAGCAGAGGAGACCAGTAAGGAGGAGGTTACAGTAGTCAAGGCGAGAGATGACTAGAACGTGGACTAGACTTTTTGCAGTAGCAGCAGTAAGGCAGGGCTGGATTTTAGCAATATTATACAGGGCAAAGCGACAGGATTTGGCAACAGTCTGAATCTGAGGCATAAAGGAGAGGGAGGAGTCAAAAAATAAATCCCAGGCTACATGTCTGAGAGACAGTCTGGATGGTCATACCCTCAATGGAAACTGAGAGGGAAGTAGGAGGGGAATGTTGGAGGGGGGGGAGATGAGGAGTTTGGTCTTGGCCATATTAAGTAGGGGCGGGAAAACCGGTAAATCCGGTATCCGATAATGCCGGCACCGGGTGTACCGGCATTATCGGATTCGACCCGGTAATCCGGTCCGGATTCCGGGGTACCGGATTTTTTTACATTGCAGCCATTTAAAATGGCTGCAATGTAAAAAACTTAAAGCCCCACCACAAAAGTTACAAAAAACAAACCCTCCCTGAGTCCAGGCTGCGCGGGTGGAAGGGGGGACACCCCCCACCCACCCTGCCCAGCCTGGATTTTTGTTT